>JAVSCE010016403.1:0-223748 GCA_032199065.1 Smutsia gigantea | reverse complement strand
CTGGACATCACATGTCTTTACCACTGGGCAAGTTCCTCATTTTTTTTTTCTTTTTCTTTTGGTATCGTTAATGTACAATCACTTGAACAACATTATGGTTACTAGAACCCCTATTGTCAAGTCCGCTCCACATAATGGCATTACAGTCATTGTACATCAGCGTAGCAAGATGCTATAGAATCTCTACTTGTCTTCTCTGTAAACATTGCCTTTCCCGTGCGTCCCCCCACTACATTATGTTTGCTAATAGTAATGCCCGTTTTCCCCCCTTATCCCTCCTTCCAACCCATCCTCCCCATTCCCTTTCGTAACTCTTTTTTTTAATAATTTATTTTGGTATCATTATTCTACAATTACATGTGCAATATTATGGTTATTAAACTACCACCTTCATCAGGTCCCCCCCACCAACCCTATTACAGTCACTGTCCATCAGCGTAGTGAGATGCTATAGAATCACTACTTGTCTTCTCTGAGTTGTACAGCCATCCCCATTCCCCCACCCCAATATTACATCTGCTAATCGTAATGCCCCTTTTCTCCTCTTATCCCTCCCTTCCCACCCATATTCCCCAGTCCTTTTCCCTTTGGTAACTATTAGTCCGTTCTTGGGTTCTGTGAGTCTGCTGCTGTTTTGCTCATTCCGTTTTTTTCTTTGTTCTTATACTCCACATATGAGTGAAATCATTTGACACTTGTCTTTTTTGGCTTGGCTTATTTCACTGAGCATAATACCCTCTACCTCCATCCATGTTGTTGCAAATGGTAGGATTTGTTTTCTTCCTATGGCTGAATAATATTCCATTGTGTATATGTCCCACATCTTCTTTATCCATTCATCTACTGATGGACACTTAGGTTGCTTTCATTTCTTGGCTATTGTAAATAGTGCTGCGATAAACATAGGGGTGCATATGTCTTTTTCAAACTGGGCTGCTGCACTCTTAGGGTAAATTCCTAGGAGTGGGATTCCTGGATAAAATGGTATTTATATTTTGAGTTTTTTGAGGAACCTCCATATTGCTTTTCACAATGGTTGAACTAATTTGCATTCCCACCAGCAGTGTAGGAGGGGTTCCCTTTTCTCCACATCCTCACCAACATTTGTTGTTTGTGTTTTGGATATTGGCCATCCTCACTGCTGTGAGGTGATACCTCATTGTGGTTTTAATCTGCATTTCTCTGATGATTAGCAATGTGGAGCATCTTTTCATGTGCCTGTTGGCCATCTGAATTTCTTCTTCAGAGAAGTGTCTATTCATGTCCTCTGCCCATTTTTTAATCAGGTTATTTGCTTTTTGTTTGTTAAGGTACGTGAGTTCCTTATATATTTTGGATGTCAACCCCTTACCAGATATGTCATTTATGAATATATTCTCCCATACTGTAGGATGTCTGTCTGTTCTACTGATAGTGCCCTTCGCTGTACAGAAGCTTTTAAGTTTGATATAGGCCCACTTGTTCATTTTTGCTTTTGATTCCCTTGCCCGGGGAGATATGTTCATGAAGAAGTTGCTCATGTTTATGTCCAAGAGATTTTTGCCTATATTTTTTTCTAAGTGTTTTATGGTTTCATGACTTACATTCAGGGCTCTGATCCACCTTGAGTTTACCTTTGTGTATGGGGCTAGACCGTAGTCCAGTTTGATTCTCTTACATGTAGCTGTCCAGTTTTTCCAACACCAGCTGCTGAAGAGGCTGTCATCTCCCCATTGTATATCCAAGGCTCCTTTATCAAATATTAATTGACTGTATATGTTTGGGTTAATGTTTGGATTTTCTATTCTGTTCTACTGGTCTGTGGGTCTGTTTTTGTGCCAATACCAAATTGTCTTGATTTCTGTGGCTTTGTAGTAGAGCTTGAAGTCAGGGAGCATAATTTCCCCTCTTTTATTCCTCCTTCTCAGGATTGCTTTGGCTATGCGGGGTCTTTTATGCTTCCATATGAATTTTAGAATTATTTGTTCCAGTTCATTGAAGAAAGCTGTTGGTAGTTTGATAGGGATTGCATTGAATCTGTAGATTGCTTTAGGTAGTATAGCCATTTTGACAATATTTCTTCTTCCTAGCCAAGAGCATGGGGTGCATTTCCATTTGTTAGTGCCCTCTTTAATTTCTCTTAGGAGTGTCTTGTAGTTTTCAGAGTACAGGTCTTTCACTTCCTTCGTTAGGTTTATTCCTGGGTATTTTATTCTTTTTGATGCAATTGTGAATGGAATTGTTTTTCTGATTCTCTTTTAGTTCATCGCTTGTAGATAGGAAAGCAACAGATTTCTGTGTGTTCATTTTGTATCCTGCAACTTTGCTGAATTCAGATATTAGTTCTAGTAGTTTTGGAGTGCAGTCTTTAGGGTTTTTTATGTACAGTATCATGTCATCTGCAAATAGTGACAATTTGACTTCTTCTTTACCAATCTGGATGCCTTGTATGTCTTCGTTTTGTCTGATTGCCATGGCTAGGACCTCCAGTACTATGCTGAATAACACTGGAGAGAGTGGACATCCCCGTCTTGTTCCCGATCTTAGATGAAAAGCTTTCAGCTTCTCGCCGTTAAGTATGTTAGCTGTGGGTGTGTCATATATGGCCTTTATGATGTTGAGGTACTTGCTGTCTATCCCCATTTTGTTGAGAGTTTTAATCATGAATGGGTGCTGAATTTTGTCAAATGCTTTTTCAGCATCTATGGAGATGAGCATGTGGTTTTTGTTCTTCTTTTTGTTGATGTGGTGGATGATGTTGATGGATTTTCGAATGTTGTACCATCCTTGCATCCCTGGGATGAATCCCGCTTGATCATGGTGTATGATCCTCTTCATGTATTTTTGAATTCGGTTTTCTAATATTTTGTTGAGTGTTTTTGCATCTACGTTCATCAGGGATATTGGTCTGTAATTTTCTTTTTTGGTGAGGTCTTTGCCCGGTTTTGGTATTAGAGTGATGCTGGCTTCTTAGAATGAGTTTGGAAGTATTCCCTCCTCTTCTATTTTTTGGAAAACTTTAAGGAGAATGGGTGTTATTTCTTCTCTATATGTCTGGTAGAATTCAGAGGTGAATCCTTCAGGTCCGGGGGTTTTGTTTTTGGGTAGTTTTTTGATTACCGATTCAATTTCGTTGCTGGTGATTGGTCTGTTTAGTTTTTCTGTTTCTTGCTTGGTCAGACTTGGAAGGTTGTATTTTTCTAAGAAGTTGTCCATTTCTTCTAGGTTTTCCAGCTTGTTAGCATACAGATTCTCATAATATTCTCTTATAATTCTTTGTATTTCTGTGGGGTCCATCGTTATTTTTCCTTTCTCATTTCTGATTCTGTTTATGTGTGTAGATCCTTTTTTTCTCTTAATGAGTCTGGCTAGGGGTTTATCTATTTTGTATATTTTTTCAAAGAACCAGCTCTTCGTTTCATTGATGTTTTCTATTGTTTTATTCTTCTCAATTTTATTTATTTCTTCTCTGATCTTTATTATGTCCCTCCTTCTGGTGATTTTGGGCCTCATTTGTTCTTCTTTTTCCAATTTCAGTAATTGTGTCTTTAGACTATTCATTTGGAAATGTTCTTCCTTCTTTAAATAGGCCTGGATTGTAATATACTTTCCTCTTAGAACTGCCTTTGCTGCATCCCACAGAAGTTGTGGTTTTGTGTTGTTGTTGTCATTAGTCTCCATATATTCTTTGATTTCTGTTTTGATTTGGTCATTAACCCATTGATTAATTAGGCAAATGTTGTTAAATCTCCATGTATTTGTGAGCCTTTTTGATTTCTTTCTAAAATTTATTTCTAGTTTTATACCTTTGTGATCTCAGAAGTTGGTTGGTAGGATTTCAATATTTTTTAATTTACTGAGGTTCTTTTTGTGGCCTAGTATGTGGTCTACTCTGGAAAATGTTCCATGTGCACTTGAGAAGAATGTGTATCCTGCTGCTTTTGGGTGCAGAGTTCTGTAGATGTCTGTTATGTCCATCTGTTCTAGGGTGTTGTTCAGTGCCTCTGTGTCTTTACTTATTCTCTGTCTGGTTGATCTGTCCTTTGGAGTGAGTGGTGTGTTGAAGTCTCCTAAAATGAATGCATTGCTGTCTGTCTATTTCCTCCTTTAATTCTGTTAGTATTTGTTTCACATATGCTGGCGCTCCTGTGCTGGGTGCATATATATTTATAATGGTAATATCTTCATGTTGGACTGACCCCTTTATCATTATGTAATGTCCTTCTTTATCTCTTGTTACTTTCTTTGTTTTGAAGTCTATTTTGTCTGATACAAGTACTGCAACACCTGCTTTTTTCTCCTTGTTGTTTGCATGAAATATTTTTTCCATCCCTTCACTTTTAGTCTGTGTATATCCTCGGGTTTGAGGTGAGTCTCTTGTAAGCTGCATATAGATGGGTCTTGCTTTTTTTATCCATTCTACTACTCTGTGCCTTTTGATTGGTTCATTCAGTCCATTTACATTTAGGGTGATTATCGATAGATATGTACTTATTGCCATTGCTGGCTTTAGATTCGTGGTTACCAAAGGTTCAAGGTTTGCTTCTTTACTATCTAACAATCTAACTTAACTTTCTTGTTAAGTTATTGTAAACACAGTCTGATGTTTCTTTATTTCTCTCCCTTCTTATTCTTCCTCCTCCATTCTTTATATACTAGGTGTTTTATTCTTTGCCTTTAGTTAGTATTTGGATGGTCTGCTTTCTTTGCTATGATTTTATTTTCTCTGGTGACCTCTTTTTAGCCTTAGGAGTGCTTCCCTCTAGAGCAGTCCGTTTAAGATATCCTGTAGTGGTGGTTTATGAGAGGCAAAGTCTGTCAACTTTCGTTTGTCTGGAAATTGTTTAATCCCTCCATCATATTTAAATGATAATCGTGCTGGATACAATAATCTTGGTTCGAGGCCCTTCTGTTTCATAACGTTAAATATATCATGCCATTCTCTTCTGGCCTGTAAGGTTTCTGTTGAGAAGTGTGATGATAGTCTGATGGGTTTTCCTTTGTAGGTGATCTTTTTTCTCTCTCTAGCTGCCTTTAATACTCTGTCGTTATCTTTGATCTTTGCCATTTTAATTATTATGTGTCTTGGGGTTGTCTTCCTTGGGTCCCTTGTGGTGGGAGATCTGTGGGCTTCCATGCACTGCGAGACTATTTCCTTCCCCAACATGGGGAAGTTTTCAGCAGTTATTTCTTCAAAGACACTTTCTATCCCTTTTTCTCTCTCTTCTCGCTCTGGTACTCCTATAATGCGAATATTGTTCCATTTGGATTGGTCACACAGTTCTCTTAATATTCTTTCACTCCTAGAGATCCTTTTATCTCTCTCTGCCTCAGCTTCTCTGTATTCCTGTTCTCTGATTTCTATTCCATTAACAGTCTCTTGCATCTCGTCCCATCTGCTGCTAAGCCCGTCAATTGCCTGTCTCGTTTCTGCATTGTCTTTCCTCATTTCCCTCACTTCCTCCCTTCGTTCTTGCATATTTCTCTGTAGATCCATCAGTATGGTTATGACTTTTATTCTGATTCTTTTTATGGAATGTTGTGCATGTCCATCCCTTCAGGCTCCCTCTCTGTGGTTGGGTGAAAATTGTTTGTACCACATTCCTCTGTCTTTTCATGTCAATAGAAGTGGTTGCTGGCAGGCACCACGTTTGTCAGCTGGGCGAACACAGTCCCTTCATACTTGTTTTTCTCCTTGCCCTTCTCCCGGGCCTCAGCTCTTTACCTGTACACCAGGAGGCATTCTCTGGGATAATCCCCTGAACTGCCTGTGTGTGCGGTCACTCTCAGTGTGGCCTATCAGGCTGCTGATCTCTGTGGGAAGCCTCAGCATGGCTGCTTTACCCAGCCACCGGCTAAGGGGTCCAAAATTCCCTGTACTCCCAGCCTGCTGGGCTGAGTGCACTGGATTTTGTTATGCTGTTGGGTCCTTGTCTCTTTTAAGACTTTTAAAAAAGTGTGTGCCTTTCTTTTGTCCCAGGGAGCTGGCTGAAAGGACCCGGTTGTGTTGTCTGTCTCAGATCCTGCCCTTCTGTTTCTCTAATCTCTGAAACACCATGCGATGTGTGTTAGAGCACCTGGCACAGATCACCAGGGCTGGTTATTTGGCGGGCCGGTGCTTCCACTCTCTCCATGCTCTGAATCTTTTCCTCCTGCCGGTGCACTTGGGTGCAGGAGTGTTCGGGTGCACCAGGTCGTGGCTTTGTATCTTACCTGCTTGGTGAGTTGCTGAGTCCTCACATGTGTAGCTGTAGCCTTGCTGTTGTCCTGTATCTTCTGGTCTCTCTTTTAGGAATAGTTATATTTGTTGTATTTTCATAAATATATGTGGTTTTGGGAGGAGATTTCCGCCACCCTGCTCACACAACCATCTTCACAGAAGTCCTCATATCATTACATTTCAATAGTCAAAGTCAAGTACAGGAGTAAACGTTATAAATATTTTTTAAGTTGTCAAGTTGTAATAAAACTTAGTTAAATATTTATATAATAGTTACATGTAAGTCCACATATTTAAAATTGCACATTGGGAGATGTTGTTATAGAAAGATATGTGTGAAGTTGCTGTAACATGCATACTTAAAAATTAAATTGAGTTGTAAGCTGAATACCATTTTAGCCAACAACTTAATAAAGTTCTTTTACTCTGTGTGTAGAACTTTCTGTATAGAGAGGTTTCCATTTAAATCAGCATAATGGTATTTGGGAGTTAGACCAAATGATTCCATAATTGTGCCTAAAACAAATAATTCTAGGATTTTTAAACAATCGTGTACATCTCAATTGAATGTAACATTGTATATTTTTAAAAGTTAGGAAGCTCTGATTTTATATCATTATTTTCAATGAATTATTGAAGAAATACAAATTAAAACCATGGAATACAAGCAAGTGAATTATAATAATCTTTTAAGAATGAACCCGTCAAAAATTAAAGATTATCTGAAACATAGCTTATGCCATATAGTTCGATAATAAGGCCCATATTCTCATACTTTAGTGTACTTTAAAATTCACAACTAGGACCATATTTTCTTTTTAATCAATTGAAATATGACATAATATGTGTATTTCTAATATGGTTACCTGGTATGCATTGTAAAGGAAATCAAATATTTGGATATTTAATATTGAGAATTAAAAATGAATAAAATACATTTTGTAAACTGACAATATATAGACACTAAGTAATGATGGATATGACATTCATATCATATATATAAAATCTCTTTCTAACTTGTATGTACTGTCTATTTTGACTTTTTTTCTGTAGCAAACAACGTGCCTTAGCACATAAAAATGGTTTCTCCCTCAAACTTATGTAATGTCTTATACAAATATTTTCCCATTGGATTGTTTTATTTCTTATACATCTCTGCTTTGGAGGATGCAAATTATGAAATGTTAATTCTCTTGTGGAAAGAGAAATTTTCTAAAAAGTACAACAGGAAATTTCATTAATTATATCTATCATCTGCCTATCAATATATTTTTTGATATATTTCTATAAATCTATCATCTATCTTCTGTCTGTATCATCCATCATCTATCTATACATGATATGGGTTTGATATGGGGAGGATAAATAATCTTGAGGAGAAACTTGCTCAGAATTTACAGAATTTTCTTATTCAACAAAATGTCAATAAGGGAGCTCAAGAAATTATTCTAGATTTATGGAAAGGCTTTTAAAAACAGTATATGTTATTATTCATAGACCTCTTTTATGACCTGACTTCAGTATAGCAGTATATATTAAAAGTAATTATAACCAAAAAAGGCAGAATAGTTAAGTGACTAAAATAATGTGGTTTGGAATCCTGGCTCTGCTACTTTACAGTGGATTCTTCAAGAAATGTGTATGAGACAATTTTACTGTTGGCTCTAAAATGAAGTATTTCTCAGGGGCTCACTTAATATAATCATACTTGATTATGTAAGATGGAGAATTATTGAACAGTGCCCTTCAAAATGATGTTAAAACCGGTGAGCTGGTCAGAAATAAAGTAACTATGTATATGTAATTATATAAATAAATTGTGTTTCATTAATAAGTAATCAGCAGAGATGTCTTTAAATAACAAGGTGTTACAGTTACAACACATATCATTTTTATGAGGTTATCCATGGCTAATAGGACAGTTGCTTGCATTTAGGAAGATGGGATTGGGCATCAGATATTCAAAAGCCTATATTTTTCAGTAATTTTAAATTTATAGTTCCTTCATATATTTTGCTCAGCTTTGTCTAAATATAACATCTTACATAACAACTGGATAATTATCAAAACTAAGAAATTAGCTTTTATACAATACTAATAATTACATTACAAACTTTATTTGGATTTCTTCTATTTTTCTATCAAGGTCATTTCCCTGTTGAGCATCAAACCCTGAATTCCTCTCTGTGTTAGAGATCATGTTCCTTAGTTTTCTTCAATCTATGAAAGTTTCTAAGTCTTTCCTTTTTTGACCTTAATGTATTTGAAAAGTACTAATCAGATATTTTGAAGAGCACCTTCCAATTTTGTTTGTCCAATATTTTTTTTCATGATTTTATTGAAGTTTTACATTTTTGTTGAGAAAACTGCAGAGGTGGTATGTCCTTTTCAGAGTATTATGGAATATCTATATGTCTGATTACTGAAGTTAACTTTGTTAATTTGGTCAGTGGGTGTCTTCCAAGTCTGTCCATCATAAAGATTCCCCTTTTAAATTATTAAGTAATTTTAGGGGCAATACTTTGGTATTTGTTGTGGTTGTAATGTGTGGCAGAGAGTTAGCATTCTATGGTCTTATAGTTAAATCTGTCTTTTAGTGTTCCTGGGCCTTCATAAATGTTTCTGGTGAGATCTTTTCTCCTGGAGTAGAGGCTTTGTATGAAGAATATTCTAGGATTCTTTCAGAAAGATTATCTCTTCCCTATCCTTGTCTGTGCAAAGAAGAGGTTCTTCAGCTTGAAAACCTGCTCAGGTTAGTAGAGCCAGAACCTACCGAAGTGTGGGGATCCCCTCTTATGACAACGCTCAGTGATGTGTCACTCTTGCATCAGTATGTACTTAGCTTCCAGAAATTTTCCCAAATTATTATTGTAGTATCTCTACCTACTTATGGTTCCAGTGACTTATGTTCCAGGTACATTGATCTCAACTATGACAGTTGGTCCAGATTTCAGGGTGCCATGACCCTGTAATTTCATGTATCTGCTGGCTCCAAGTAAAGTTATTAATATTGAATTTTTACAGCTTTTTCTTGCTAAAAGGTATAAGGGATGACATCCAATGTCTTAAACATTGATGCTGAAACAGGAAGTCAGTAGGATTTTCTATAAAGTTTATGCTGTCTGCATAAATAAAATCAATTTTCTTCCTTTCCAATATGAACACATTTTCTATTTTTTTAAACTTTGTTGCATTAATTAGAATCTACAGTATAATGTTAAGTAGAAGTAACTGAAATGGGCATGCAGGCCTTATTCTTTCCCTTAGAAGGAGCTCACTCAGTTTTTACAGAGAAATAAGATGTTGTTAACTCTGGGGGAAAATATTTTCCCAGCCCAGGGCAAATTACGTTTGAAATCAAAATCTGTCAAAGGGAGAAATAAAGTGGGAGAAACTCTATGGCCTGCAAGCAGTCATCCTCTTCTCACATCTCTTGCTACCATGCTGCAAAAAGGAATACCCCCAGTCTCTCTGGTCCAGATATGCCCTTGCTCCCCCTTGTAATTGCCTATTGATATAGAGATGGACTCCTTCTCTCCACCCCTCAGAAACACTTACTGATATCGCGATGCACTAAGGCCAGGCAAGTGACTCCGGAAATATTACAGTTTTATGCACAGACGTTAGCTGCAGTTTATGTGTCTTTTTCTTTTTAATCATGTTTTGGATGTCCTTTGGTATTTGCCATGTATTACGTCTACATGCTAAGGGCTTTTATCAGGCATTCATGTAGCACAATTTCAGTTGTTTATCTTTAACAGCTAAGAAAAATTCCACTAGACCAGAGTGAATTAAACTTTTTATATATTACTAGACTTATTTTCCATTTATTTTTGAATATTTGAGGCTATCTTCATGAGTGAGACTGGTCACTGTTTTTTTAATAATGTCTATTTTATGATTTTGCTCTCGAGATAATTCTGTCTTCATAGGATGAGTTGGAAAGTGTTTCCTACTCTAACATTTGGGGAGAGTTTGTGTACAATTATTCATATTGCTTTGTTAAGTACTTTTTAGCATTAACCATTGAATGCAAAGGTTCTTTCTGGGGTGTTTCTTAAATATAAGTTCAATTTGTACAGTAGATATAGGTTTATCTTACCTATTTTTTTGTGAGTGAGCTTTTATTGTTTGTGTCTTTCAATAAATTTTTCTGTTTCATTTATGTTTTTTAATTAATTGTCATGAAGTTGTTCAAAATTTTCCATGTTATCCACTTAAGAGCTAGAATATCAATGGATATGACCTTGGTCATCTCTAATACTAGTAATTGTATCTTCTTTGTATGTTTTCTCATGAATTTGTCTAGAAATATATCAATTTTAATGATATTTTCAAGGAAACAAATTTGGTTTCACCGATATTTTGTTATTTATTTTTCTGTTTCCTGTTTCATTGATTTCCACATTGATTATTACTCATTTTCATCTGGTTACTCTGAGTTAAATTTGTTTTCCTATTTTCTTGGTTCTTAAGATGAATGCTGAGGTCATTGATCTCAGGATTTTCTGGTTTTCTAATATAATTTGAGAGTCTTAAGCTTTTTTATAATACCTTAGCTGTATCCAACACACTTTACTATGTTGTAATTTCATATTTACTTTGTATAAATGGCATTTTATTTTTTCTATGGTTTTCTTTGAACCACTGATTATATAGTAATGTCATTTAGTTTAAAATAGTATATCTTCCAGATGTCTTTCCATAATTGATATATGTTAATTGCATAATGTTCAGTAAATATAATAGGTGTGACTTGAATCTTGCAAATGTGCTTGAGACTTTTATGTTACCCTGATAATGTTTTATTATGATAAGGTTTTGTGTAATACTGGGGAAAATTAGTATTGTGTTGATGTTTGGTGGAATATTCTAAAAATGTCAATTAGATCAATTTGGTAAATATAGTTCAAGTTTTCCATAACTTTACCATTTTTTCAACACTTTTTTATCCATTATGGATTTGAAACTTCTGACTATAACATGCATTCAGAAACCACAGTATTAAATTCAGCTTTATTTGTCAAATTATGGTTGATTTGACAACATTGGCTGGTTGGGGACATGAGGTTGTTAAAAAGCAATGATATTGCTCTGAAAGTCAACTTGATGTATAGAATTACAGTTACATTTATTTTGTTTTATTATTTGTAAATTATATTAGTAAATTAAAATATGTCTGTGCAGATTTTTCTGATAACTGGTTGTTATTAAACACTTGCACACAGATTCCCTCTGATCATTAGCATCAAAGGATCTAGACTTTCTTGAGCACCACGTTCATTGAGTCATATTTGCCTAAGGACACAAAGCAAATGTTTAGATTCACGCAAAATCTCCAGAGCAAGAACTGGAAAAATTAAAAGATTTACAAAGCAAAGGGAGAAACAAAACCACAATTTTGGAATAGCTGAGAAATTCATCTTTTTGCTGCTTAAAAAGAGTGTCAAATATGTTTCCCAATTTTAACTGAAGATACTATCCAATTGAACAAAAACACTTTTGCAAAGAAATGTAATAAATGTTTTTGGTGAGATAGAAAAATGTAAATATCATATGGGTATTTTAGTCATTCATAATTTCATATGGAATTTGTTAATTTTCACTTGTTTCTGATTATGTGTAACCCTGTTTCTATAAACACTTGTTGGAGGAACTAATTTTTTAATGGTAAGAAAAGAGAATCCAAACTGAGAAGTTCAAATGAACATTAAGGTAAATATTAATATAAATTAAATGATCTCATGAGTTCATACAACATGAGTGGAAGAAGATGGGTAAGAAGTAAATATTAAAAGCTTTATTCTTGTAAGTGTAGAGCTACAACTAAAAACTTTTTATAGAAAAGATTTATGTCAAGATTTGGACAGCAATATGCTTAAATCCATACCTCCCATGTCCACAAAAGTTCTAAACAACATATATTTTTTAGAATATGATCATACAAACACTGGAAACACTGTAGTGTTTCTATTGTGTATCAGAAATTCTGAGAAGTATCTGTGAGATAAAAATCATATGGTTTTAACTGCTGAAAAAAATCAAAACAGAGGAAACTGGATTGTGGATAAAACTACAATATTTTCAGAATCTCTTGCCTGGCCTTAGTCCATATTCATATCAATGGTTGTTTATAATGTGTAGTGAGAAGCAGCCCTCTCTTTATGAATAGGTACTTACAAATGGCAGGGGAAAAGGTCAACACACCAGATAAGAGTTTTTTTGGCTTTTGCCAGACAGGACAAGGAGATACATGGGTGAGTGGGAGGAAACAAAGAGAGCCATAATCCTTGTAAGCAATAAAAGGCCATCTCCATTTAGTTTTTCCTTCAACTGATTTTAGTTTCAGAGGTTTGAGGTTTATTAGCTCCTGGCTGGGAATACATTTCCACCTGGCATTACATGGAT
This sequence comes from Smutsia gigantea, assembly GCA_032199065.1. Lineage (NCBI taxonomy): Eukaryota > Metazoa > Chordata > Mammalia > Pholidota > Manidae > Smutsia > Smutsia gigantea. Next base: position 211,141 of record JAVSCE010016403.1, on the reverse strand, counting down.
CTTAGGAACCCAAAGGCATGTCTTGTTCTTCCCAAGGGAACCTCAGATGAGATCTAGGCAAAATAAAAGAAACTAATGGGCTATGAGGCAATCATCAGTGTAGTTCACTAAAAGTGATTTGTGGTGAGGGCAGTAGGGTCTTACAGAAATATTAACACCATAATTTGTAGCAAATTTGGAATTCAGTTTAAAAAGCATTAAACAAGATATATTAAAGGATGGAATTCACAATGAAGTTCTAACACCTATGCCCTGAATAGCATAGATCAAAATTCATGATGTAAAAACCATAGTTAATAAAAGGGTTGTGGGTAAAATCGGTTTGGAGATGCAGGGAAGTCAGAGTATAAGGTGATTAGAATGAAAAAGCAAAGTAACAAAGACACTTACCACTGGAAAAGCACAGAAGTAAAACGTTGTAAGTGAGAGATTTATTTAAAGCAAAAAGGTGCACATTCAGAGAGGGGAGAGTGTGGGCTACCTCAGAGAAAAGGTGCCTTCAAGGTTTTAGGGTCTGGGGTTTTATAGGCAGTTGAGGATTTTCAAAGGGCTAGGAGTGTGGACTTGTTAAGTGGTCCCTGAATGTTTATCCTTGATGAGTCATTTCATCCTACTTTTTATTAGTTTTCCAAGTAATTCTGCAAAGTTAACATAAGAATTTACTGCTGATTTCTTCCCATAATAGCAGCTTTTTGGTCTTGGGGCATATCAAACAAGACTGTTTGCCCTGCCCACCAGGGTGGGCCCATTATTATTTGTTTGCTGAATGGCATGTTAATAATCTTCTTGATTTTTTAAAAATGCAATTTGGGCTTTAAGATGTTATCTCCTGTCTTTATTATGCTGTTTATAGGTGGGCCTTTCAGCAGGTTAGAGTAAATCTTACAATGATCTAACTGACACAGTTAGGCAGGAAAACAGATACGAGCAGAATGGAAAGAGAAGACGGTCTGTAAAGCCCCCTAGTCAGGACTCAGAGAACCAGTTAACACTAGAAATCCAGAAAAGACTCAATGAGTTAATCAGTTAAAGATCAAAAGGTGAAGAGCAACTTGGCCTTGAAGGTTTGAATATTCCCCAGATAAAGAGAAGTATCTGAGAACAGCTCATGTCTTTATTGCATCAATCAAATCATTGTTAAGATTTACTCTAGCCTGCTAAAAGGCCCACCTATAAAGAGCATAATAAAGACAGGGAGATCCCACCTTAAAGCCAAAATTGCATTAAAAAAAACCCCAGGAAGTTTATGAAGAAAGATTCTTAACATACTATTTAGCAAACAAATAACTCTGCCCACCTCAGAGGAAGGGCAGACAGTCTTGTTTGATATGCCCCCAAACCAGGAAGTTGCTATCCTGGGAGGGAACCAGAGCAGTAAATTTCTCTGTGTTAAACTAATTTTGCATAATTACCTGGAGGACTGATAAGAAACTTAATGTCTCATCAAAGATACTTGAGACCACTTAACAAGCCCATACCATAGCCCTTTGTCACATTCCTGAAAAATCTTTAAAAGGGGGAACCCACAACCTTTCAGGCGGACCCTCTCTCTGAGGTTACCTGCACTTCCTCTGTAAGTAACTTTAAATAAAACTTTTACTCTGCTTTATTATTGTGTCTCTGTCCTTCAATTCTTCATTGCAGGTGGGGACAAGGAACGAGGCAAATACACAATGCCTCTTCCCCAACACAAGGACAGAGAGAAACACACTAGAGGTAGGAGAATTTACCTCACAAAAGAGTTTGTTTAATACTCACGTTAGGTGGGTTGAGTTAATTTTCCTTGGCTCTTGTCCCCACCACAACAAAGAATTGGAGGTCAGAGACACGGTAATGAAGCAGAGTAAAACTTTTATTTGAACTTACACACTTAAAGAGACAGTGTGGGAGTACTCAAAGAGGAGGCACCCTGGAAGATTGGGGGCTCCTTCATTTAAGGATTTTTCAATAATGTGACAAAGGGCCAGGGGTGTGAGTTTGTAAAGTGGGCTCAAGATGTGTATCTTTGATGAGAGATATTAGGTCTCTTTTATTATCAGTCCTCCAGGTAATTCTGCAAAATTGGCTAAACAGAAGAAATTTACCAATCTGGATCCTCCCCAGGATAGCAGGTTCCCTCTGGGAAAATATCAGTCAAGACCACCTGCCCTGCCCCCAAGATGGGCTGAGTTGTGTGTTTGCTAAAGAGTATGCTAAGAATCTTATGTCTTAACTTCCTGGGTTTTTATGTAAACATAGCTTTAAGATGGAACCTTTCCTGTTTTTACTATGAGGTTTATAACTGGGCTTGTTTGCTAAATTAATCATGATGCTCACCTCCTGCCCATGCTGCAGATTACTTGTTTAGGGGCTGGAAGAGGAGAAAAGAGCATATAGGTTGAGTTAAAGAATAAACTGGGCCTTTTAGCAGGTTAAAGTAAATCTTACAATGGCATAATCTAAATGACACAATGAAGACATGGCTATGCTTAGATACTTTTCTTTACCTGGGGAATATCCGGACATTCCAAGTGTAAGACCCAGAAAACAGGCCCTGCTCAGCCCCGGGATGGACGGCGACCCAAATACTCACAAGAGACCGGTCTTGATGCAAACAACAAGTGGTTTATTGATTCCACCAGCACGCTGGGGCCAAGACTCATAACTCACGCAGGAGCAGAGTCCGACCCCGAGCAGAAATCACAGGAGGTTTTAAAGGAAAAGGGACCACAACCAGGGGGAGGCGAGGGGGAGGTCTGCTGATGATTCCATAGCAAAAATATTTCAATTAGGGTCTCACAGGGCTTTATCTTCACAGTAGGGTCTCACAGGGCTTTATCTTCACAATCTATCAGTTTTGGGGAGGATTACCTAGGCACGGGTTTGCAAGCTATTGTGTCATTGTGTTCAGGCCGGTTTTTATGACTCAGGCCAAGGGTCAGAGCCTACTTAAAATTTTCCTATTCTTTCAGGTGGTTTCGGGGAACCTGAAACTCAGGCCCTCTGATTTCTGAGGCTTTCTGGGGCCTGTCATGGCATTAGTTTGGTCCTTTCACAAGTTACTCCTGGCCTTGGGAGCATCAACTGATGAACTCATTAGCTCTGTGTGTCTTTTTTGGCTCTCTAGTTTTATTTGGTTAACTCTTTTGAGTCCCTTTTAGTGGCATTTGCCGGCCTTATTCTCTTTTCACCCCACTCATGTATTTTTCTGCCTGACACTCTGACTTATGCACTGGATAAAATAATTTCCTTAGAATTGCTTGATGATAGCTCTTACTTAGCTTTTGATTGGTGTATAAGGAAAGTTCTTCAAAGATTGTTAAAACTAAATTCTTGCAATTCCATTAAATGTCATTCTTATTTATCTATCATTAAATTAGTCATGGTCAGAAAAATTTCAGGGTATGTAAACATAAAAGGTAGTGCAAGAGCAAGAGAAACTCCATTTTAAAAAGGCCATTTAAGAAGGAGGCCTCAACCCCAACCTAGTTCTAAGAAAACTTTGTTCGAGTTACTGGAAAAACCACCCATTGTTCCAGTAAACCTCATTCCAGATAGTTTCCTAGCAACGACCCCAAGGTCCAGACTCTCAAGGTCCAGACGCACATGCACCTTAAAGATAACATACCTTACATGTTACATCAGCCAGGGCTTAGCGCCAGCCGGACTCAAACAATGAAGAATGTACAAGACACCCTTACTTTAAATAATCCAATTAGCATATGCCAAGTTATAGTTCCACCCTTCCTACACCTTGTAATGCATAAAAACCTTGCCTACCCTAGGCTCGGGGCTCTCACTTTGGAACCGCTGCATTGGTGACCGGTGTGGGCAAAAGCTCAGCTTGAAATACACGACCCTTGTGTGTTTGAATCAGAATCGGCCCCTTGGTGTTCTTTCAGGGACTCATGACTTGGGCACAACAGTAGTTGAAACAAATGAGGTCAAAATGGGAAAAATTGAGAATAAAACCTGAACGAAAAAGTTCAATGTTGTAATGGATGGAGAAATATAATAATATTAATATTATATTATGTTAGACATAAGTCCATTAAAATTCATGCCATGAATTTTGTTATGATTAAAGTTTATTCAAGAACGATTTTTTGACTAAATTCTTAAAGGACTTCTTAAACTGTTGGTTCCTTAGGGAGTAAATAAAAGGATTTAGCATTGGAGCAACAGAGGTATTGAGCACTGCTATATCTTTAGTAAAAGTCACACTGTCTTTTCCAGAAGTTTTGACATACATGAAAATGCAACTTCCATAAAAAATAGAGACAACAATCATGTGTGAGGAACAAGTAGAAAAGGCCTTTTTCCTTTGTTCAGCAGAGGGGATTCCCAAAATTGTTTTAAGAATGAAAGCATAAGAAAGGATCACTAATGTCAAGGTTATCATGAGTGTGAATACTGCCAGCAAAAATGCCATGAACTCAAGGAATGCTGTGTCAGTGCAGGAGGTCAGTAGCATAGGAGAAGAGTCACAGGTGAAGTGGTGAATGATATTGGAGCCACAGAAATCCAGCTGCAGTCCCATGATCACAGGTGGAAAGATAATGAGAAATCCAGCCAGCAGAGAACTAACTACAAGCTGGGTGCAGACTCTGCTGTTCATTATTGTTGTGTAATGCCAGGGCTTACAGATAGCTATGTACCAGTCATAGGACATAGCTGTCAAAAGAAAAATTCTGTTGAACCAAGAAGGATGAAGAAAAACACTTGGGCCATGCAAGAATTATAGGAAATGGTCATATTCCCTGTTATTATGCTAACCAGAAATCTAGGAATGCAAACTGTTGTGAATAAGATTTCTAGGAAAGAAAAATTCCTAAGAAAGAAATACATGGGAGGTTTCAGTTGTGAATCTGTCAGAGTAAGGGTAATGATTGTCAAGTTTCCAGTTGTACTAAGTATATATGTGAAAAACAGAAATAGAAAAATCAAAACATTTAGTTTTGGGTCATTTGTTAATCCCAGAAAAATGAACTCTTTCACAGATGTTTGATTTTTCATTTCTTACTGCTGACTTCTTCCAGATCTATAAATGAAAACAAGAAACAATTATTTTGTGAGTCCAGGATTACTTATTTTTTATCATATTCAATAGTTTGAGCAATATAAGACCTATAATTGGCCAGAAAGTTAACCTCCAATTTGTACTCAATTCTGAAAATATATCCAGAAAAAAAGAAACTTATATCTATTATATTGCTTTTGGATCATTAGCCATTTAGTATTTAATGAATCACTTTTAAATAAAAATACAATTAACACATCTATATGAAAAAGATGTACTTATCAAATATGCTTTACTTTCTTTTAAAAATGTGTCATATGATATGAAAACTAGGTGAAACTCTATAAACATAAAATATTTTACTTTTATATTTTTCCAATGACATTTTATCTAATGATTTTCTGCAAAAAAAATTTTTTAAGTTCATATCGTAGTTACTCTCAGTGATATTTTCAAGATGTTTCAGGTCAGTACTGCCTATATAGAGAATTAACAACTTAACAAAAGCTTCAAGGCTGTCAAGACTAACATTTATGTAATTACAAACAAACAGAATTTAAAGGTTTTTTTCTAAATTAAATAGTAATCTGTTTTTATTTTAGATTCTAACATCCAAAGTTACCTGTTATAAATTGATTTGAAAATGCAAAAAATAAATGAGGTGAGAAACAAAACATATACTCACAATTATAGAGTCCCATATGCTGGTAAGTTGCTCAAACACAAGTACTCCTTTGCCTTACTGTAATTATCAGTGTTGCTGCTTTACTTTTGGAGCATTTCCTAGATTTCACAACTTCTCTGTGTCTCTGATTTTCTTATCCAAGAACATATTTCTATAGTGGGCAAGTTGCATTTAGCCCATAATCTACTGCTCAGAGTAAGACAGAACATGAAGAAAAATCCAGTAGAAAATGCATTCCTGAAGTCAGGGAGGCCCTGTTAGATGGAGACATAGGCCCTGTTGCTGGTAGAAGACCTGTATACAGACTGCAAGGAAAGTATTCAAGCAGTCCTGCAACTTGTGGTACAGGAAGGAGTTAGTGATATGGTGGTGAAAGCTGTATGGACAGTCCCAAGTAGTCAGTCCATATTAAGGGTGGAAGGCTGAGACTTCGGTAGTATTGCCAAAGTTTTCATTAGGTAACATTGTCTCTGGTACTAACTTGTTTAGGAGTAAAGCTAGAGGCTGTGGAAATGGGAGAGGGCAGCAGCAAAATGGACCACTAAGTTTTTAACTGATGACACAGCAGAACTAGAGACTAAACTTTCTTCGACTTTGGGTAAATTCTCAAAAAAACAAATAAATAAATAAACGGTTAAGAAAAAGAAAAATGTGGGAATAGGTCAATATTTACAGTGATATAGGCAAATAGAGGTTATGAAGTTACAGATTTTGCTTTTTAATTAATTAAAACTCATGGATTCCTAAGAAGGATAAGGATCAAAGCATGAGTGAGAATAAAGAAATAATAGCTACAGAAAAGAGGTGAGTGGCATAGGAGTGAATAAAATTTGTAAGACAGAAAATCCTTAGAATATAAAGAACTAATGCATAGTTGTCCAGTCCAAGGCCAGGCATTTAGCATCCTTTGTTTTCCGAAATTTCCACAGAAATAACAATATTCTCAACCTGGATGTTAGAAAAATCTATTAATAACGGATTTTCCTTGGCTAAGAGAAACTTTGTGAAAGAAAAATGAATTGTATTTTTTTAATTACTTTCGAAGTAGAAAACGTGGTTGTCTAACTATTGTTAACAAAACAAACAGGCTTGTTTTATCTGTTTTGTTTTTGTTTTTTTATCCCCTCAATATAGTCACAGGGGATTCTTGCAGAAAAATGAATGTCTCTGGAGAGAGATTTTACTAATGAGAACACCTTAAAGCTTAGTTGAAAAATTTTAATAAGGTTTCCTTGGGAAATGATTGTTTAAAAAACAAATGTCAGGGATGCGTATAATGTAAATAAGAGCAGTGAGGTCATAGCAGTCTTAGCATTATTTGGGGTTTCATATTGTCAATATTATTTTTACCTAGGATAAGTGTCTGCTAAGACAGTACAATGCAATTTCATGTAAATTTGTAAAGGTTCAAAATGTAGCAAGAAGTAAGGGCCACAGGATATAAAATGTGTGATTAAAATATTTTTTAATAAAAGGTATTGAGTACCTATTTTAGTTCAGATAGAGTTAGTAGATAGACACATCATCAAGATACACTAAACATTGAAAGAATGATTATAAACATAAAGTTGATGAAATCGATTATCGGAAAAGAAACCACTAATTCAGAAAAATGTACTCACTTCTTTGCTACTACATTATTTACAATGGCCAAGTTATAGAAGCAAGCTAGTGTCTATCAACATATGAATGTATAATGAAGAGGTGATAGATATACATAATTGAATGTTATTGAGCAGTAAAAAATAATGAAAAACCTGTTTATTGTTTCTTTTACATTAGAAAATAAAGAAGCAAAATTTGTGTGTTATTTAATTTTATTTAATTATCCTGCAGATGATTTGGATCTGATACTTTATTTTCAGATACTGAATAATTAAGTGATTAATTATTCTCACTTTTTGCTTTTTTCTTACAGTATGATTATTATAGATTCTGAATGTGAATTTGTTTTTCTGTTAGAATGATACATTTCTATTTTCCTGGATTGCTATAGCAGGTAGAAGGGGGAAAAATATTGGTATTTTAGGCTGATTGTGCTATTTCAAGAGAACTTTAAATGAAGTTCAGTTAATTTTTGACCAAAACAATCGTAGATTTCCCCCTCTTTTTGTAATATTTTGTAAAAGTTTCATTTAGCATGATTAAGTGTTTCAACCATTTTTTAAAAAGTTTTTTATCACTAATTTTTCACAAAAGTATCTCCTTTCCAAAATGTGGTAGGCACACTCTAAAGCTTTCTCAATGATTTTCAGTTCCTGCTGCTCATGTATTTGCACAATCTCTTCTCCATGAGTGTTGGAAGGGCATGTGACTTGCTTCTAAACAATGCAATAAGGCAAAGATAGTGTGCTGTTTCTCTTATGATTAGGATAATGTATATAGAACTCTTGCTAGAAAACTTGTTCCACAGTTTCTCTCTCCATTAATCTTTGAATAAATAAGCATCCATGAATTCCATAAAAATGTGGTTCTGAAAGCAACAATCTGCATAATCTTGGAAATGTATCCATCCCCAGTCAAGCCTCCAGATGATGATCTAGCCCTCATGACACTTTAATTGCAGCTTTGTAGACTACCCAGCTAAGAATTGCCCAGGTTTCTCACTAACAGAAATTGTGAGATAATTTGTATGCTGTTTTAAATGCAACATTTTTGGTATATGCTATTCAGTACACAAAATATTATACTATAAAAAATGATGCCTTTCAAAGAAAGACAGTTCAGATCCTGAAACTTTCCAATCCTTTCCCTTTGGAGTCCCTAGTAATTGACAATTTAATGCACCATCTTAGCAATTTAGATACTAGATATTGCATTGTTTCTTTCTATGAAGTGATTTGATTCCTTTATATAGGTTTCAAATATCTATTGCAATCTCCATATTTCAATCATTTAATTTATTTATTCTATTATCTTGTAGGTAGCATTAATAAGTGTATGATCATCATATCCTAAATGTAATATCTGTATCCTTTATATATTTCTATTGCCTTTTATTGGTCTTATAAACCTCTATCTTTACTTGCTTATTTATTTGTGTTGAAGACCAGACATTGTGCTTAAGAATCCTTCTATGTTTCTGATAAGTTATTGTTTTATCTGATCTACAAATAGAGGTGAGGCTGATCAAATTAATCCAAACAGGAATTACATTGAATTGAGTCTGGGTATGGGAATAATAGGTCTATAATACATAATTTCTGATATTTAACTAAACATTCCTAAGTTTCTATTCCTGTAGTCAATTCTTCTATTTAAACTGGGAATCTAATAAAGCAAGCTCTACTCAGTGAAAACACAAATCCTTGACACTTGATTATATATAAAAAATATAATACAAGATGAGACTATATTTGGTGGGCTGAATCATAGAGAATGTTGTATGAAGTCAATCCTAGTTTAATCTTAAAAACAAAAAAAATCAGTTTGAAGTCTACACCACCCTAGTAACCTTCACTATCCTTATTTATTAAGGAAAAATAATTTAACTCCATGTCAGCATAAAATTAAATCATGAATTTGTTCATTCAATACATGTGTAAGACACTATGAATCAGAGTTATAGGATCTGAAAATATAGTGTGGAACATATATATAAAAAGCACTACATATGTTATAAAAGAAAAAGTATATAACACAATAGATTATTCCTTACTATTTTCTTATAAGCCAAATACTTGATTATATGATTAAAATGCACCTCTTCTATTTTTAATAATTATTTTATATAAGATAATATTCCATAGTATAAGATACACCCTTGTAAAGTGTACAATTTAATGAATTTTGTTAAATATGTATCTATGCAACCACAAGAGGTGGTGTCTGGATAATTAACAAGGAGCAGATGATAGCTAAGTATATCCTATTACAAATCAGTGGTATCAGATATATGGCCCAATTTAAAAAATAATCTATAGTTTTAGATTTGTACAAATTACTGCAAAGAAGATAAATATTTTTAATTAGGTGACCTGGGGAGATAGCCCTTAAGACTGCTTAGAATATTTCAGAAATAATCAAGGAACTCTCTTTTAGCACATAGATGTAGAAAGATAGAAGAAAAAAATTACCATTCTTAGAGCAAGATAAAAAACTGCAAATTAATGATTTTTCCTAAACATATGAAAGAACAACCAATTTTTAAGAACAATTTCAGAACAAACAATTAACACTAATTTTAGGGAGAGGTAGGTCCCAGCAGGAAGGAACAAAATCTAAATGTTTGCTTTCCTGTGGAAGAAATAACCATGATATTACATAACCCTGTCATTCTTTGAGCACTCAGACATACATGTTTAACAAATTACTAAATATTAAGTGTTAAGGAGCTCCACCAGCTACAAAACACAAGGAAACTTCCCTGAGCCAGCACTCTCCATTGTGCTGGCAGGTGGCATTTCCAGGAATCAGCCACTGCTAAAACTGTCCCCAAACTCATACCCTTATATCCTCTATGGAATCAAAATCAAATCTTCAAGGGAAAGCAAAGGAAGTGTAGCCTGAGGGTTCCGGCAATGACAGGAATGTCAGTCATTTGTGAAACTCTGAGAAGACCTATATCTTATGTCTCCATTAAGAAACAAACACTTCAAACCTCAGGCAGTAAAGCCACAAAATCATAGCTATTGGCATTGATAGAAATCCATGATGTTGTCATAGAGGAACAGGTGTAGAAATACATGCTAGGCCCAGAATTAAATCTGTATGAGGGACAGAAACAGTCAAGAAGTCCAAATGCGAGAAACCCAAGTTCACATTACCTTCCTAAAATTGTCTTATTTAGGACATCAGAGAATGCCCCCCTCCCCCGCATCCCACTCCATTCAATGCCAAAAAGCACTGAGTAGTGACAAGAGCAGAAACCAGCAAGAAGATCTACAACAGACAGTTTCTCTCTTGGAACAGTGCAAAGAAAACTGCCATGTTCAAACAAAGGACCCAAGCTAAGTGGGAACAGGTTTTCAGAGGAAGAGTCTGGTAAAATAGCCCACACAATAAACACAAGTGTCACTACATCAATCTCAGATCTGTGATGCCTTCAGGACAGACACCACAGACAACAAGAAATTTCAGATGAAGCCCAACTCCTGAATAGATTAATACAAAAATGTTTGGAGAAATATTAGAAGAATTAATGGCAGAAAATTTTCCAGAATTGGTGATAGATACAAAATCATCAAACTCAAAATTTCACAGAACCAGGCCTACATAATTATCAAGAAAAAGAAATCTAGTCAACAAACCTAGTCATACTATACTCAAATTTCTTAACACCAAAAACAGAGATAAGAAGGATGTCAGATGTGGGCTGAGTCAGAAGAACAAGAGTATTACCAAGGACCCTCCTGCAAAACCCTGAAGATGAAAAAGCAATACAATGACCTCCAAGTTTTTGAAAGGAAAAAGGTAAACACAGAAATTTGGGCATAGCAAAAAATACCTTGGGGCAAGGAAGACAAATAAAGAGTTCTCATGGGAATGAAAACTGAGTGATTTAGTGATTGAAAACTTAATCCACAAGCAGTTAAGGAAGTTCTTCAGGCAGAAGGAACATGATATTGCTTAGAGCTTGAATCGTACGAAGAAATGAAGAGACCTAGAATTGGACTGAGGAAAGAATTAAATGGATTTTTTTCATAATTGTAACTACTCTAAGTGAATTACCTGTTTAAATAAAAACAGTAGTTCCATAATAATAATACTAACACTTTGTTTATGGCATATATAAAATTAAATATGTGTGAGAAAAGTTACAAGAGGTGACAGAGAGAAACTGGGCATATATATATTATTAGGACCTTATATTACACAAAAAACTGGTATAGTATTTGTAGTTCCAGGGGCAAGGAAGTTCCCTTCATGGGATGTGTTCTCCATGAATCCAAAGAAACTGAAGTAAGATGATGGGAAGAGCAGGTGGGTTTAAAGGGGTTTATTTCTCACAGCTCACTCAGTTCCCTGGCCAGCTCTCTCACTGTCCATCCCTTCTGGCTGCAGTGCACGCTCTCTTCTACTTCCTGTCCCTTCCACGAGGAACTTCATGGGCAGATCCTTGGTAACTGGCAAACACTAGCCCTATTACATACCAGGAATGAAGGAAAGCAGAGAATGGAAGTTTTCTTTAGACCCTTTGACCCGGATCTACCAGAGGCTCCTCTGTGGTAAACGTTGGTATGTTACTTTACATTGGTATATAAATGGCTAAGGACAGGCAGGAGATTCTGGAAACTCTGGGTGAAAACTTCCATTTACCCCTCAATATTATATGAAGTTAGAAAGAGATTAGTTAAAATGTATATTGTGATACTGCAAGAAACCACTGAACATGTTAAATGCATATGGAAATTGTAAATCAGTAGAGGATATAAAGTAGAGTAATAAAAATGTCCATTTAAAAGGCAGAATAATAGAAGAAAAAAGCAAAGAGCAAGTGGAAATTATAGAAAACAGGTATCCAGATGATAGATTTTAATCCAATTAAACAACATCATTTTAAATGGCAATATTTTATAAAACAAATTAAAGGCAAGGATTTCCTAATTAAATAAAAAACAAGCCATTTCCATATATGTCTTCTATCAGTATTATATATAATGACATAGGTCAAAGTAAAAGAGAGATATACCATGGAAACTCTACCCAAAAAGAATCTGGAGCAGCTCTATTGGCCTCAGACATAGTTAATTTCAAAACAAGGACTGTTGTCCAGGATTAGAGTTGGAGATAACAGTATGAAATATTGGTATATTAAATATGTATGTGTCTGTGTGTTTGTGTGTGTTTCTATATCAGTTAGCATATATATAAAGCATATATTACCTAGGTCACTTGGTTGACAGAGCCTAGTGCCTTCCCTCTATCAATAAACATATTAAATAACCAATGTAATTCATAAGTATGATTTGCTAACAATGGCAGAAGAGCTCCTGGGAGAAATTTTTGATTTCAGGCCTGGGAAGGAAAAAATACAAGATGAGTAGAGAACTTCTTTTGACAACGGAAATAAGGAAGAACTAAATAAACAAATACAAAACAGGAGGGGTGGTGTCATGCCAAACATCTCAGGATCCAGCCAGAAAGTGTCAACTATAGCCTATAACTAGTTTCTAAGTACTATTCTGCAGTAAGTGGTGCTGAGTATCTTTAGAAGAATAATTCTAGGACTCCGGTAAAGAAATAAAGATGAGCTTGGAGCTTAGAGCTTATTACAGAAACAGACTATACAAACAGTGAAGTAACAATTTGCTCCAAAAAATAATGGTGGCAAGACAAAATGACATAGGAGTCATGTGAAGGAGACACCAATAGAAAAGGCTGAAAAAAAGAACTGTCATAGTATTGTATCGTAACTGAAAGTATACCACGGACATTCCTTAGTGAAGTGGATGTAGGCACATTATTGGGTATACAGATAAATGTAGAAGAATAAACAAATCTTCCCTAAAAAAATGTACTGAATAGTATATGCAGCTAACACCACTGCAAGAGATGAAACTGAATTCTCCTCTCCTGTGTGCAACTGGATTTAATAACTCAGTTCTGAAAAAAGAGCCTGGAAAGGGAAAAACAGTAACCTTAGCTGTAGATGCCTGGAAAGAACTACCTTAATTAAATGATAAAGGTAAATATCACCAGTGATGTCATGTTGAGATCATGTATTTCAGAAGTGATGTTATAGGGAAAGCACCTCATCTCTGTAGTATTCTTCATAAAAGCTTAAGACCACAGTCAACTTAGCGGATAACACCAGACAAACCCCTAACTGAAGGTCATTCTGCGAAGTAACTGGATGTTAGTTTCCTACGGCTGTCTTAACAAAGGACTGCATACTCCGTGGTGTAAAAATGACAAAAGTTTTCTCACAGTTGTGGGCCTAGAGATCTGAAATCAAGGTAGGAGAATGGCCACGCTTCTGAAGGCTCCAGGGCACAGTATTTCCCACCTCTCCCAGCTTTTGGATGCTGTCTGGAGTCCTTCGCTTGTGGCATCACAGCTCCAATTCCTCCCTCTTGCTTCAAGTGTCTCTTCCCTCCTCATGTGCCTGCATCTCTCCTCTTCTTAAAAGGACACCAGTCATATTGAATCAAAAGCTTACCCTGATCCAGTATGACCTCATCTTAAGCAATTACATCTGCAAAGACCCCATTTCCAAAAATGTCATATTTTGAGATATATGTGAATCTGCTGTGTGGGGGTGGCACTATCCAAGCCGGTAAAAGTCCCCCTCCATACTGCCAACGGTGTGAGAAAAAAAACTGGCAAATCATCACAGATAGGAAGAGACTGGGGAGATACGTGAATTAAATACAATGCACTAACTTTATTGGGTGATGTCACAAAGAAAAACAGTAGTGGGATAATGGTGAAATATGAAGACCTGTGTAGTTTAGTTCATTTTTATTATATCAGTGTTAACTAATTAATTTTAACAAATACACAATAGTTGGATAAGACACTAAGATTAGAAGAAGCAGGACACAAGGTGTATACAAACTCTCTACTACCTTTGCAACTTGTCTGTAAATCTAAATTATTCCTACTTAAAAAGTTTATTTTAAAAAGTAAAATGATGGAAACAGACTACACAAACAATATGCAAGAAATAAAAAAATCAGAATATAACTGAAAGGAAAACTATAATGTACTCATGCTTCAGATTACTTAATATTGTTAAAGTTTCAATATTCAAGAAATGAATGGATAGACAATCAGATTCTGATCAGCATATAATAAGTTTTGTGTTTTCTGGGATAAACTTTTAATTTAGAACAATTTTAGTTTTATGAAAAACTTGTGAAGATGGAACAGTTACTAACAATTTCCTCTATTGTTAGTGTTAATAGGGCATATTCATTACAATTAATGGACTGTTACATTATTGAATTGATAACTTATTATTAACTAAAGAAGATATTTTATTTAAATTTCCTTTTTTTACCTAATATACTTTTTTTCTGTTTCCTGAGCCTTTCCCCGGATACTACAATACATTAATCATCTTCTTAGACTTCTTTTGTCTGTGGCAGACTCAGAATTTCCATGCTTTTGATGACTGAGAATTTTGAGAACTCTGATCAAATATTGTATATAATATATCTCAATTAATATTTATATGATGTTACTCTCAGTTAAAACTATGGTATATATTCTCAGAAAGAAGACTGCAGAGGTAAATATGGCATTTTTATCACATCGTACCTGGAGTCCCTAGTAGCAACATGATTTGTCACCACGGATGTAAACTCTGGTCACTTGACTGAGTGTCACTTGTTAGTGTTCTGCACTGTTAGCTGCTCTCCCCGCTCTACACTGTATCTTTGGAAGGAAGTCACTATGCACAGCCCATATGTAGGAGTGGGAATTATCCTCTGCTTTTATGAAGATTGAATATCTATATACATTACTTGGTACTCCATAACATGGAAAATTTCTGTATTCTCCCGACTTATTAATTTATTCGATTATTTATTTATATCAATGTGTACTCATGGAATTTTATTTTTCATTTTGAGTGTTATACAATGAATTTATTTTGTTGCTAAATTTTTTCCAGGTCTGGCCATTGAGAATCCTTTCAGTTCGATACTTCCTTATTTTCTGGAACTGTAAGGTGTTTCAGGATCATCTTGTGTACTCTTTAATATAGCTCTTTGATCAGACAGTCCTTCAATAATAATTGGTCCCTGAAAGGATGTGAAGTCAACAGTCCAAACAGGTTTATTGCTAAACCTGAGAGGGACCCCTCTGTTCTGGCTAGCAAAACAAGGGAAAGGGACCTCTAACAGGTCAAGAGGCTTTCTGTGGCGAGGATTTTAGGTGGGCTCTTTGAGGGAAGGGGTCAGGGGAAAGGTGGGCTTGTGGCTTGCTGACATGTCCCCTGGGATGCTTGTATCCTCAGTAAGATGACACCTAGGTCTCTCTGTGATCCTGGGTGGCTTATTTGAAAGGTGATACTCAGGTGTGGATTCTATCAGTGCCTTTTACTGAAGAATGATACTTGAAACCAAGATCTGGGCTCTGGGTGTGCTCATTGCTACTATAATGTCTTTTCCTTCTAGACCCTCTAAGAAAACAGAACTGGAAAGTATATGTGAATCGAGCAACCTGTGTGTAAATACATACCTGTAAATATTTCTTTATGTAACATTCTGGATCTATTTTAAGCTAAAAATGAATTCAGTACTGATATCGTCATTACCATATGGATCATTAAGGCTTCCTCCTCTTGTTTTTCCATAAGAGAATCCTGGCTCTACCACACACAGTGCATTTACATAATTACTCAATTCCTATATACATATATAACATTATCAGAATTGTTAACCTCTACAACCACACAAAACCACTTTGGTAACTAGAGTATACTATTCATGTACATTTTCTTTCCTTTTAGTCTTACAGACTCCAGTCATCTTCAGTTTCTTAGGTCCCAAGATTTCATCCTTGCTCTCTTCAGGAAAGTTGTTTCATGCATTTAAAATAGACTTCATTCTTTTGGTCATATCCCACATCCATTCTGTGATCAACTGACCTCTTAAATTATTAAACATTTGCATAAGTTAAGGTTTACTTTTTGTAATGTAATGATCTGTGAGTTTTGACAAATGTACAGTACCATGAAATCCCCATTCCAATATTATACAGAATAATTTCATTGCCTCAAAGTCCTCTTTGCTTACTTCAGTAAACTTTCTCTTCTCCACCCCAATCCCGGAAATCATTTATCTTTCTATATTCTCAATAGTTCTGCCTTTTCTAGAATATTATATAACTGTATTCGGATGGTATATTGCCTTTCAGATTGCTTTCCTTAACTTAGAAATATTGATTTAAGGCTCATCCATTTATTTTCATGGTTTCATAGCTTGTTTCTTTCTCTCACTGAACATAATAGACCACAGTTTGTTCTTCCATTCATCTATTGAGAAGTACCTTGGATGTTTCTAGTCTGGGGTGATTATAAATAAAATGGCCGTAAGACATTTATATGGAGTTTTTGTGTGGACATGAGTTTTTAAATAAGTTGTGACTACCTGGACTCCCCAGTTGCTCATTGTGTGGAATACTACATTTGGACTTTAAAGAAAGTGTCAAACTATCTTCTAAAGTGAATGTGTCATTTTGTATTACTATTAGCAATGAATGTGAGTATAAGCGTTCCTGTGCTCTGTATTCTTATTAACAATTGATATTGTCAGTGTTTTGTATTTTAGCCTTTCTAAGATGTGAAGAGTGGTAGTTCTTTGCTGTTTTAATATGCAATTATGTAATTTTTGATAGGCTTCATTAAAATTGTCAATGATGTCGAACATCTTTTATAGGTAGATTCCTTCTGTATATTACCTTTAAGGGGGTATCTATTGGGATCTTTCGTTTGTTTTTTGACTGGATTGCTAATTTTCTCATTGTTGCATTTAAGAGTTGTGTGTGTGGGGTGTGTGTGTGTGTGGTGGTTGTTACTGAAATTACACGCCTAATAAGAAATTTATATGGAAAGCTAAAAACACTAAAATAGTCAAAATGACTTTGAAAAAGAACAGTGTAATTGGAAAACATGAAATATTTTATTTAAAATTTAATGCATACTTTATAGACAAAATTTTAACACATATATCAGATAGTCAGAAATGAATGAAAGAATAGTGGACATGATTTTATTCATTTATATATACTTTCTTGTGAATTTTATGCAATAAGATTATTAAACCATTATGTGTTACAAAGCAGATTAAGAGAATGTGGTGCTGGTAAAATAAAAGACAGATCAAGACACAGAATAGAAAATCCAAAAATAGACTCACATGTGTATGTTAAATTAACTTTGAAATAAGTGCCAAAGCAATTCCATGACACTATTTTTCAACAAATAGTACTGGAAAAGTTAAACTTCTATAAGCAAAAATCTAAACCACAGCCTATATGTTTTATCATACACAAAATACAATTCAAAATAGATTTTTACCTAAATGTGAAATCTAAAGCTTTATAATTTTCATCACCTGCTGAATCCATGTACCCCTGCAATGAAATACAGCAGAAAAAGAATAAACTCATGATACATGCAATTAAAAGGTGAATCTCAAAAGCATCACACAAAGTGAAAAAAAAGAAACTCAAAAGCTACATATTATGATTCCTTTTACATACCATTATGTAGAAGAGCAGAGCCACGGGACGGGGAACCAGGGGGTTCTTCCAGAGCTATAGTGGAGGAGTGGGTAGGGACTGACTACAAAGTGCATGAGGAAATTTTTTGGAGCAATGAAAATATTATTTATTTTGTCAAATTTTACAAAAGTATACACCTCAAATATACTGTTTGAAATTTTAATTTCTCTAAAGATGACCAAAAACCAGAAAACAAAGAAAAATATAAAGAGTTACTTTGGATGGTGTGAAAAGAAAGCAGTTTCAGGGTAGTTTATGTGTCTTTTGGGATAGATATTTTGGGGGACAGAAAAGCCAGGGGTTTCTATGTTACTGATGGAGTTGTGTTTGTTAGCCTGGAAGTGCATGTATGCATTTGTTTTAAAGTATCATTTTAAATTGCCATTTTAAAGTGTCATTTTAAGTGGCTTCATATGCTCTTCAGTAGGTAGAACACATTTATCAATAAAAACAAAAATATATTGATGAAGAGGTACATTTCAAAATGTCAATATTTTCATCATATGCACAGTATCTAATTTTGGATCTGTATATTTTGATGATAAAAATATTAAATGTCATAATGCAATGACAGTTTATTTTCAAATTATTTTTGATAGACTTCATTAAAATTGTCAATTTACTGCTTTTCATTTACAGATGTGAGTGCATCTTTCATGTTGAGAAAGCTGTCTGAGATCCAATTCTTCCACTTATGAGTGTGACACCATTTGGAATTTAATTCTCCAGGAGTTCTTGCCCCCTCAAAGCCTTGGCAATCCTATCTGAACCTGAAACCTTAAAATACCATGGGGTTGGTGGTTGGGAGACAGGTAGTATAGGAAAGACAAGGCTGACTACTTACCTTAAAATCAGCAAGGATAATAAGATGGTTATTATTATCAAATAATAATAATAACAACAATTAAACAATTCTAAATAATTTTTGCCTGTTTAACATTCAATGCATGGACATTATTGTGGTTGATATTAATGTAGAGTTTGAATGAGTACCTCAGGCTTTCACCTAAGTTTGTCTTGATGATTGCCATCCAATTAAAAAAAAACTTTTCAAAATCCTACTGTAGGGATAAGACTGTCTCATATACTTATGGAATTGACTACATAATATTGTACCAAGGTTTATGATGTACCCAGATTATGTGATTTATTTGGTGAAGATTGAGTGTTTGATCAGTATTTTAAAGAAATCAGGAAGCAGCAACAGAAAGAATGAAGCAGTCCTGGAGAAAGACCTTTACTCTCTGAGAGCCTCTTCCATTTCCTTTTCTCCCCCATGGTTTTGAGACTCACATGCCATGTTAGACCAAGTCATTCATATTATTTTAAATATGCTTTTTTAGGGCAGCTCCAAGGCAACTTTAATGGCCTTCTCAAATGGGCAGAGAGCCTCCATAGGACTCAGTATTTAAAGAATAATAAATTCAAACCCAAGTATGGAGCTAATATTAGAAGAGTATTTAGGATTATTATGTATTTAAATTCATTTCACAGCATTCCTCATCTGATATTGTAATGTCATTCAAAATGCTCACACATAAGGCAAAAGGAGTGAGCAGGGATTGACTACAAATGTGCATGAGGGAACTTTCTGGAGTGCTGGAAATATTATATATTTTGTCAAATTTTACTTGATCCATTCTAAAACTGAACACAGAAGACACTGGTCTTATTCATTGCTTCTCTGCACAACTAATTTACTCTCCTGCTTACATTCCCTATCATCACTGAGAAGCTCAAAAATAAATTATGTCTCTTAAGACAGATTCCTGGATATCATCGCTTTCTATGTTTCCTCCCAGAGACTCACACTTTTTACAACTCTCTCTCTCTCTCTTTCTCCTTCTCTCTTCAGTACAAATATCTTAATTCTGGATCTTAACCATTCATTGAACCACTGCAAAACCCAGATCTTCCTTCAATCTGTCCTGGGAATTGAAACATTTAGAGTTATTTTTCTATCTACCAAAACCCTTCAATGAATACCCATTACAATAAGAAAAAAATCCAAGTTGGTCCTTGGAAATAGTTTTAGGGGTTATTTCTGAAATTGAGAATGTTAATTTTTAATGTTAAATTTTAGCCTGGGAAAAGGAAGTATGCGTGTTATTACAGCAATGCCAACCTCTGACTCACAGTATATACACATGAGTGGTTCCTTTTCTTATTAAGGAACTAAGGATCTATTGTATTGAAAAGTTCTATTCACCTAAAAAATACGTGCATGCACTCATGACTGAAAGAAAAAAGAGGGGATAGATGAAAGAGAGGGGATGCGAACTCAACAGTCTAAGCAGGCTTATTGCTAAACCTGAGATTGACTGCTGTGTTCTGACCAGCAGAACAAAGGAAAAGGGGTCTCTTAACAGGCCTAGAGGATTTTTATGGCCAGAATCTTTTGTTGGGCCTTTTGAGGGGTGGTATCAGGGGAAAGGTGAGCTTCTGGCTTGCTGACGTGTCCTCCGGAGGATGCTTTTAGGCTCAGTAAGATCAAACCTTGGTCTTTCTGAGATGGTGGGTGAGCTTATTCAAAAGGTGGTATTCAGGTCCGGATTCTATCAATGATGATCCCAAATCTTTACATAATAATTTAGTTTAAATTTAATAATGTTTGGAATTCTGTATATACAGAAACATAGATATGGATTTACATATATTATGTGTATATTTAAACAGGTTTGTGTATATAGATGTATATGTATGTGTGTATAACTAATTATGTTTGTGTCTAGGATCGCCTGAGGAGTTTATTTCTAATGTTTTAATATTTTCTTCTTTTTCTCTTCCTTTATTAGTTGATAGTATTTGTTAATAGTAGGAATTGTGTTATACATTTTGAAACTTGTCCAGGTAAATTGTTTGCTTCAGTCTGTTGTTAGATATTGATGAATGTAAAAGCAGAATGCCAGGTGAAACCATAGAAGATATTAATACACTGGTGGATCTGTATGTCCTGGAGAATAAAGACTGGGCATATAGCAGCTAGTTGCACACCAGAGGCCACTGGAAAGGAAGAGATGGTACTAAAAATGGACTATTTTTGTTGTTGCCAGAGCCAGCAGCTTTCCAGGGTTTCATTCCTCTATTCATTATTCATTTATTCAATAGAAATATAGCCCACTGGATTTCAGGGCTCTAGTGACACAACTAATGATAGGAAATTCTGCCTCATTCAGGCTGCACATTACTCCCAGCTCAGTACTCAGCCCTCATTAAACTCTGCAAATCATCAGTTCACTCACTATGTAATCCATGAATTTCTTAGGATAAAATCTTTAATTCTTTCTTATACTCTCCAGAATAAAATAAAGGGAGGAAAAGTTAGCAGCTGAATATGCTATAAAACCTATTCATACAGTTCCTAACACATACTATCTCTAATAGCAATTCTTTTCATATGGAGCGTCATGAAATAATATGTTTGACATGTAAAGGGGGAAAGGAGACCTTGTTTTGTCTAATATTCTGTGAATGTTATTTCAAGCCGTAATTAAATTCGGTTAGGTATTCAGCCAAAAGCCTTATTCACAGAAAAAAATTTATCTTTCTATATTATTCAGGTTCTTCCTTTCCTTTCTTTACCCCCGTTCCTACCTGTCTCTTCATAAATTGAATTGTTAATGATTTCACTTTAAGCAGGAATTTAAGATGGGATTTTTAAATGACTACATTTACAGTTTTCCCTTGTCATTTAAATTAGAGATTAAAAAAGTGAATATTTAAGAAAACAAATGATCATATAAAACACAATTCTAGAGAACAGGAAAATACACCACCAATCCTGAGTCATAGAGTTGCTTCTAGATAAAAGAAAAAATGTGTTTTTTTATAGAAACACAAGTAGAATGTCTTAGAAAATTATTATAATCTTTAGTCTTAGAGGAATTTAACTAAGTGCTGGCAGCCTGGAAAAGGTCTGGGCAGAAATGTCATGGAAGGTGCAAAATTTTGGATGTCTTCTTTTTCTATTCTAATTATCTATTCATTTAGCTCACTCCTTTCTGAGTATTTTCATGTAGAGGACAACAGGAGGATAGCACATTTGATCTTAAATTTCTATTTAATTTTTCAACATGTTTAAATTAATTTTATTAACAAATTTAAGGACACTTTTAAACAGTGTTTTTAATTTTATAACATAATTTCTTGATGATATAGAAGAAATTTTAGAGATATTAACACACGTATGTTTATTATTTCACCGAAAATAAATTTTATATTTGTATATGGTTTTTAGTAAGCTTCTTAGGGCAATGTGTATTTTTTTGTATGAATTCCTAATCTGCCTTGCTTTGATATGAGAAACATTGCAGATTATTGACATCTAAATTTAGTTACATGAGTGAAGATTGATTTGTTTCCATATACCTAAAATTGTTAAGACCCAGTTTTTAGGTTAATAAGAAAAGGAGGCACGGATAATATATAAATATGTTTAACTGAAAGAATGAAAAATGGTATTAGAAGAGTTTATTTAAAGAAAGAGAATTTGCATTCAGCTTTGTTTCTAAGTTGCATGGTTTTCACAAAACACATTCATTTATTTGAAGAAAAAGGTCATTCTCTGGACCATGTTCTTAAAGGGTAACTTCACTTGCTGATTTCTCAGTGTATATATGAAGGGATTCAAGAGAGGAGCCACTGAGGTACTGAGCACAGCAACTCCTTTGCTTAAAGTCACCCTTTCCCTTGCTGAAGGCTTAATATACATGAAGATGCAGCTGCCATAAGAGAGGGAAACAACTATCATGTGGGAGGAACAAGTGGAAAAGGCTTTTTTCCTTTGACTTGAGGAAGGAATTCTCAGAATTGTCCTGACAACATATGTGTAGGAGAGAATTATTAGTGTTAATATGACCATAAATCTCACCACGGCTAAAAAAAAATGCCATGTGTTCTAGAAAGCGAGTGTTTGTGCAAGAAAGCTGCACAACTGGAGAAGAGTCACAGATAAAGTGATTGATTACATTGGAGGCCCAGAAATCCATCTGCAGCAGCAGGACTATTTTAGGACAGATGATCAGGAATCCTGCAAGCCATGAACTAAAGACAAGAAGAAGACAGACTCTGCTGCTCATGATGGTTGTGTAATGTGGAGGTTTGCAGATGGCCACATAATGGCCATAGGACATGGCAGCCAGAGGGTAAAATTCTGTCACCCCCAATAAAAGGAAGAAAAACAGTTGAGCCACACAACCACTAAAGGAAATGATTCTGTCTCTTGTTGTGATAGTGACAAGGAATCTGGGAATGCAGACAGGTGTGAATGATATTTCTAGAAATGAGAAGTTTCGAAGGAAGAAATACATTGGAGTCTGCAGATGGGCATCAGAAAGGGTGAGCGTGATAATGATCAGGTTTCCCAGTCACACTTAGGTGTAGGTAACAAGAAGAAATATGAAAAGTACAACCCGCCTCTGTGGGTCATTTGTCAGTCCAAGAAGAACAAAATCTGCTACTGTTGTATAATTTCTCATTATTTTCCTTCTTTATAATGGTATTCTTTGTTTTAGCTGTAAAATAGATGAAGAAATAAGAAAGCTTTGACACTGGAAAAGAAACTCAAATAAAACACATGCACACACACATACATTAAAAAGATATTATTGCCTTTTGCTTTTAGAGAAAAATGATTTTATAGTTCATAGAAACAAAATATTTTTTAAAACATTTATTATGACATACATTAATTCATTATTCCTATATATCCTTCACTGGATCTCATGTATCTCAGTATAATTCTGTCTCCTGAATGTCTTGATATATCCAAAAAACAAGAAGAAAATAGAAAGGTTAAAAACCTTCTCAAATAAAAACCCTGAAGGCTTACTGTCACCATGCTGTAATACTGGTTTAAGATATTTTTGTTTTCTTCTTCATAGATATACAAATTTTCTGTTTTGAATCAATATTTATTTCTCTTTCTCCATTGAAGCTTTTACACTTTTCAGAGATGACTCAGTTACCTATCTGGTAGAGTTATGTGGCGCTGACAATAGTACAGAGATTTTTAATAGATGGGAGTGTAACCCTGATTTATTCCCAATGACTGCAGTGCAAGACGTGCAACTTTAATTGCTAGTCTGTTAGAATGGGCTCTTCTGAGATTGTAAACATATTCTTCTTGAATATATTTTATTTACTGACTACCTCTTATGATTCTGCTCTCTGATACATAAAGCAGTGCTTTTACTTAAGTCCCAATTTTATTTTTGTAAAAGTGCAAGTGTTATTATTTATTTTGAATTCATTTAGCACTTCTCCATAATATTACCTATTGTTTTCTTGAGGGCGATGAAAGGGAAGAGTTCAACATCCTCAATAAGGTGTGAGAAGGGAAAAATTGTTTCTTTTCTCTTTTTTCCTCATATTTGGCTTGTAATATAATGCCAGATGTTATTCAGGATTCATTTTATTGTTTTTCCTGTTTAAAGTTGTAATTTCCCATAAAGCCTTTAGATGTGCTGTCATGTAAGATCATTTTAAAAGATCCCTAAGGGTCCAGGCAGACTGCCTTAGTTTGGAATGTGTCACTTGTTTCCTATATCCTTCAGTGGTTCCAGAGATTCTAAAAGGAATATGTTCCCAGGAAATAACGTAATGAACTTGAAAAATTTTTTTACCTACGGAATTGCAAGAGGGATATATTCGTACTTTCTGTCATCTGTCCTCGCTGTTTGTGATCACAAGAGGGCTCTTTTTTTTGTTGTTTGGTTTTTCTTTTATATTGTGTGTGCTAACCTTCACTGTATATAAAATTCACAGTGTGCAAAATTAAAGTCCACAGTATATCTGCTCAGTTATATCATATAAATGTTTTTAAATCTTTTTAAAAAATTATTGGTGTCCTAATATTGAGTATATTAAAGTGATTATTAAAAGATATCTAGGTGATAACAGCCATCTAGTCCTATCAATCACAAATATCTGTTATAATGAATAAAAATATGTGAAACTATTACATTGTAGTAGTTTTAAATTTTTTCTTCATTTATGTATTTCACAGAAATTGTGTGGCTTTATTTTATTTACACAGTGCTGTGCACAATTGAGATTACTTATGTAAAGCATCAGTGTGCACTATTAAAACCAAAAGTATATTCCTGAAAGAAACTATTAAAGGCATACTTACTTTTATAATATATATGATTGGTTAAGTCAATATCATGTCTAATGACTTTAATTTGTTTAAACACAGTGTTTCCGACTTCAAAACTTTGCAATCTGTTTCTCCTCATCTTATATTCATAACCAAATGTCCAAATTACTGATAGTAAAGAATAATTCCAAAAGTTCCTCCACAATTTTATGGAAAAAAATATACATCAACCCATTTCTATACATGAATCCAAATTTCTCTAAGGATATGAGGCCTCTCAGTTCCCTACCAATTGCCACTTAAAGAAATTTTATCTTGATACTTGAAGTGAAGGAAGTTATAGTTGGAATGAAGGCTAAGGCATGGTTTTAAAAGTTTGATGGGCAAGATGGTATGATCTTTTGTGCAGAAGTAATGCAATTCAGTTTAGCCATAATTTTATCTGTTTCATTTACAACGGGCTCAGGGGGATTAGTTGAATGAATAAACAATAGACACCAAGGAGATTGGTGCTCTCAAGGCACCGAGCATTAACCAATTTTCCAAATTAGGACACAATTTAAAATAGAATTTTTAGGTGACGGTAGCCTGAAGATTTTTTTTCAGAGCAGAAAACAATATGTAAAAAACTCAATAACAGAATAATAGAGATTAGCAATTTCTAAATGGCAACAGACTAAATTGTGAACAAATGGGTTTTTCTCTAATCTTAGGAAACTATTAATAAGTCATTGTGATGTTTTCAAGCAAGGCTGAGGTCTCCATTATTCTACATTATAAGACATGTGAAGTTTGTTTTTAAGATATTACATCTTTCCCATTGAATGGTGACATCATGACTGGAATCACTACTAGTTATTCATTCAATAATTACTTTTTGGACACTTATTATGTATTGGGCTTAAGCTTATTTTCTGAGAATACAGAGTTAATAAAAACAACCCTTTGCATATCTTTTACCTCTTACAGAAAAGTGTGGGAATTCTACATTATTTTTGAAATCTCAGATTCCCTTTCTCATGTCCAATATCCACTCTTCCACATCACTTTATTTTTCACTTCATTGACAAATCAAAAACTCAGGAGACCAAGAGATGTCTGATATAAAAGGGTTTATTGATCCTTCACAGACACTAGCCAGATAAGGACTAAGTCCTGGGACAGTTTCTGCCACTTAGAATAAATAACTGTCCATTGGACTCAAGGAACAAAGCGTATTTATGGTGATTCTTAAGGAAGGAAACTTGTTTAAATTCACATTGGCTACAGATAAGGAAGGAGGACTACTTGAAGTGGGGAAAGTCTGGGGACAGGTGGTTAGTCTGCAGAGAAGGCTCCTCATAGACTATTTGTTCATGATGGGCAGACACTGGTCACGCATGAGGTGAATGCAGCAGCCCTGGGAAACTTCTAAATGATTGTTGATGTGACTTCATCCAGGAATGGAGTTTCTAGTTAGTTTCAGCCTATGTCTATTGACAGACAACATCCTCTTGTCTCTCTCGCTCATTCTTTGGCACTTTATGACACATAATTTAAGACATTTCATAATTTTTCCCTTGTCATTTTCCCGGTATTTCATAGAAGTCACTGATGAATGCCTGTTATGAATTTTAACATGTTTAAATGGCCCTTTTATGTTCAGGTTATTGTCCCTGATGCTAGGAAGACTCATTCCTAGAAATTCATGTTCCGTGGAGAAGGGAAATTTAAAGGTACAATTGGTTGAGATGAGATGTCCCAGGACAATTATGGACAACAAGAGGGTGAGAGAGAGAGAATTATCAATCATCTTTCATCAGATATCCTTAGTTTCCTTTCCTTAAAAAGCATCTGCTTGGGAAAGGTGAAGGTGGCTAATTCAATCTGTTCAGTAAACATTATTTTGGCTGAGGCTTGGTTCCTAGCCTTACATAACTGGAAGGAACAACTATAAAGTTTATATGAAATAACAGCAAACAAAATTAAAGTAGGGCAACAAATATAATCTGAAAGATAATTTTAATCCATGTGCCCTGTGACCTGGACCATCATTTTAGAATCTCCCCTAAAGCAGGGTTGGAACACTCAGAGCCCTTATTTTGTAATAGTTGCAGTAGAAATAATGAAAATTTTAAAAATTTTGGAATGGGGCTTGGGCTTTAGATTTCTGCCCTGATTGCCCATCTTTAGTGTTAAGAATAACAGAAGGGAACAAAAGAGAAGGAGTATAGTTTAGGGAGATTTTGTGTCTTTGAGAACAAACAGGCCTGTCTGCACTCTGGTAGAAGCAGCCAGTGTTGAGATGTCAGCAGCTTCTCCTCCGGGTCAGGTGGAGCTTGTGATAGCAGATGGGAGTGCTGGACCATTCTGGTGGATTAGCCTTTTTATAAGTAGGAAACATGGATCCAGGATTTAATTCCCAGTATTTTAGCTCCACAGAAATTCATAAGAAGTACTTGGGACAGATCTTTCCAGTGGGATTATAAAGAATTTTTGTGGGGATGTCTTTTTCAGTATACAAAATCTCCAGGTTGGATTTTGTACAATGGAATGACATTCTCCTTGTTATAGTAAAAATTGTTTTACTAAATATTGATATTTATTAACAGCCTTAATAAGTTCTTACCTATAAATAAGGGTTCCTCCTTTTATAACTAAAGAGTCTAAGGCCACTGGGGAAAGATGCATGGGTATTCCTGTTATGATTTGGAAAGAGGAAATCTTACATTTTCCAAAAAAGTGGATCTCAGTTTCAAAAAAACTGTAAGACTTTTGAGCAAGGAATTTTAAGTCTTCCATAAATTTGGCTGAGTCTTTATAATTCCATTTGTACATTTTATAAACCCAGAGGATTGTGGATAATATGTGTAATGAAATGTAATATCAGCAAGATGGGACATCCTTGCTGACTCATTTGTCCAGTAAAACTAGTTCCCCTATTTCTGTGCGGCACCGAAGGGTTTCCCTAGGCTGATATAAATTTCTCTATCAGTATCTTAGCCACAGTGGTGACAATGACATGGGAAACTGGGAAAGCTCCAACTCCTCCAGAAAACATACATTAACAAGAACCTACTGATAACCCATCCAGTGTGGCTATAGAAGGAAGTCCAGCCATAAGTGTTCAAGGGTTCAGACAGAAGAGGTAAAAACAGATTTTCCCAGGGATTTGGGAAGAACCAAGTAGCCATTTTGGGTTCCCAATAGTCTGAATGTCTGTTGACTTTTACCGGCATTATTAATCCAAATTAATTTATCTTATTCAGGAGCCGACTGCTAGCATGTGGTTAAGGACATTAGGATTGAAAAAGTCTGACAACTAGGAATGATCTTTTATTTTTTGTAGAAGTAGAAAGGACTTTAGCCACAATTTTTATAGATTCTGTTGCTATTACCTTTGCATGAAAGTCAGCGAGGGCATCTCCCTTTTACTCAGGCTCAATTCTTTTATTTTAAGCCTCAGTTTTGATGGCAACAATTTTAGAAAGTAAGATAATAATTGCCTGTGATAACATTTATACCAAGACTTATTAGATTTCTAGGAATTACACATAATTTCTAGAACATTTATATACCTGTACAAATATAGCATACAAAAGGCTTAGAACTGCTTCTTGTGGGAGGTTTCCCATGTAAGATGAACATATGAAATAAGTCTAATTAGTTTCACCATTTCCAATTTGATTTTGAGAAGTCAGTCAAATTTTCAAAAATAGGCATTTGGGGGTATTTGGTTTTTTAAACACCAAACAATGCTTAATTATCTATTTAAAGAAAGCAACAAATACTTCACAGGCAAATATAGAAGGTTACATAGTTGCTCGCAAACTTACATCTTTTGGTATTAAGAAGATTCAGTTTTCTTAAGTAATCAAATATCTGATAATAAAGATATCATGAAGCACCGAATTTTGTTTTCTGGAAATTACTTTAAAAGAAAAAATGTCCCACAATCTCTTATTATCAAGAGCAGAACAATAGCTCAAGGAAAATTCATCTTTTTAATAGAGGGAAAAATAGACTTTAATTATGCACAAGCTTACTTTCGATATTAAAGTCATTTTAATAAATTCATTTTAATTTCAACTAGTTTGATCACACATTAAAATTATTTTCCCAAAAATATTCTGTAACTTTTTTTTACCTTCATATTTCTCCTGTTTTCCTTCTTGAAATAACCAGCCTCTCACCCAGGACATATTTACTTTCTTTTTCCCTAAATAAAAATGCATTACCATTCCTCAGACTTTCTCTTACCAAAAACACATATCTTACTTTTCTTTAATGCAGAGATGTTTTCCTTATTATTTCTAGTGGTTTTAAATACAGTTATTAGAATTATTAATTTTTACAGGCCTTAATTTCTAATGAAAACTAAATATAAGCAAATGTGAACTGTTACAACAGCATTCTTTAGGTTGGCAATTTTATGAATACATTTGATAATTTATAGAAACATGGCTCTTCATAGAACAATCTTTCACTAATCACAAAACATGTTTACTAACAGACCCAAATTTGTCTTTGAGTTTTTCTCTAATGAGAAATCAAAAGTAGGAAAGCTTATGTTCAGTAATTAATGTTTCATTATTTAATCTTACTAAGAAGTGATCTACATAGTCAGCAAATAACTAAACTAGTCATTTAACTTAGTGTGGGTAAAATTGCAATATTTCCAGCATCTCTCACCTGGCCTTAGTGCATCTCCATATCAATACGTAATTACAAGGGGAAGCGAGGGCATATCTGCAACAGAAAGGTTGGGTGGGGTCCCATTTTTCTGCCAGGTCATGAGAGACACAGACAAGCAGAACTGGTTGACTGCTTGTAAGAAATAAATGGGTTTCTCTGACTCTATTTCTCCCTCTTACTGATTTCAGTCTCAAAGGTATTTCGTCCCGGGACTTTCCCCCAGACTTATATCTGGAGGTAGTTGGCAGAATATCTGAACCAGAAATCTGTATACATGGGTGTGACGCTTAGGGGGCTGCCTGTAGAAATACACAGAACCCTCAGTGTGGATGGTGGCTCCCTAAGGCTGCAGCAGTGGAGGGTGCAGCTTCACCCAGGAGACGTCTATCTGTAGGGCTTCCAATTTGGAAGCCCCTAGTGGGGAATTGGTCTATGGTAAAGCACCTCCTACAGTGGTCATGTTTCCCCAGAATTGGGGAACGATGAAAACACTGGAAGCTGTGGAATTAGCCCTCCATGAGATAGAAGATTGCTTAGAGGATTTGAGTGGCCATGTAGCAGCAGGAAATGTGGAATGCCTTTTCCTCGAGATAGTGGAAAGTGTTACTGAGGAGAGAGACTTCAGCAGGAGAAAGACACACTTCAGCATCGCTTGGAGGAACTGGGTGAGGACCTATGGGATGCCCTTAAGAACGAAAAATTTACTGAGAACACAGGTTGTGCTCTTGGAAGATACGTTAACATCATGGAGGGAGGAGGCAGCCAGAGAATCTGCATTGCAGGAGGCTGTGGTGGGGGGAGGAAAGAGCACTGCCTTCAGCCCTGGAGATTGTAGAGAAGATGTTGGGAGAGGATGATTGGATGGAACCAAAGCTAATCTGTCACTGAGGCCACTGCCCGAGGCACCAGAGTCTCCCATATTAAAGGCCCACCTGGTTGTAATTAAGAAAATAATGCAAAACTGAAAGCTTTCAGAGGGAGAAACTGCCTCCTCTCCAGTTTGTGGAGCACTCTGTGCTCCACCCCTATATGAGCTGGTGGACTTGAGTATCAGAAGAAACTGTTGGATACTCTCTCTACATGGCTTTTGCCTTTCTGGGTTATTGGGGTTGAAAATATTGTTATATCAGGTTCTGAAATGGGTAGACTGGCTTCTCCAACAACTCAGCCTTTCCTCTGGCAGCAGTTGCAAAGTGGCCATCACAATTCAGGGAATCAGGTGCTTCTGGATTGGCTGAAAGCAGCCATCAAGGCAGGTTGGCCTAATCATGGTGATTTACCATATTTACTCACTAGCGGAAAATGTATGCAGAGCCGCAGCAGGTGTTACAGAAGCTAGTCATGAAAAGTATAATCAATGTTATGGACTCCCAAGGTCCCAGTGAGTAGTTGTTCCCTGTAGGAATGAGAAATCATATTCTCCATACAGCTCCCCCATTTCTCTTTGCGTCTGTAGTGATTATTCTTGGGCAATCCATAAGTGAGGCTACTCATACTTTAGCAGATCTTAGGAAGGTTGAAATAATAAGAATATGGGATGAACTATGGGCTATGACTGGAAGGAGAGGTACAAAGGGCCTCTTGAAGGTCTCAAGGACCCAGACATGTTTTGATTTGATAAAGGTGGGGGTAGTGGAAGAAAATCTTGATGGGCAGTCCAGTAAGACCTTGTTAGGACTTGCAACAATTAAAGCCCTAGCATGATTTCCTCCTGCTAAGGTCCAGGACATGAAAGATAGAGTCAAAGTCCCATGTCCTCCTTGTGTCCTTGCAAGACTTTCTCTGGGACAGTACTCAGGCTCTATCCATGCCCTCACCCCCACAGTATCATGATTGGATTTTGTGGTTTGAATGGCTGAGGGTAAAAGTCTCCACCTTCTGGCATGTTGTGGGGACCAGAGACCACATGTACAATTAAAAATTCATTGGTCCCTGTAATTCACAAAATGTTTTGCCACTGGTGGACACAGGAGATGAATGCTCTGACTTATGGAAACCCTGAGCATTTTCCTGGGCCTCTGCTGTTATAGATGGTTATGGGGGTAGGGCAATTAGAATGAAAATAGTCCAAATTGCATTAGGAATAAGCTGTGCAGCCCTGAAGGAGTATACTATGTACATTTCTCCCATCCCCAAATATATTTTTGGGGTAGATATTCTGCAAGGCCTGTGGTTACAGACCACTGCAGGGGAGTTCAGACTGAGGGTATGTATCATAAAGGCAGTTCTGAGGGGATGTGCCAAGTACCTACCTATAGCTCTTCCTGTACCTCAGTGTGTAACAAATATTAAGCACTATAAATTGCCTGGGGGTACAAGAAAATTGGAGGAACTCTGTAGGATTTGGAGAAGGTGGGCATCATAAAGCCCATTCATAGTAACTTTAATTCCCCAGTGTGGTCAGTGAAAAAGCCAGATGGATCTTGGCATATGACTGTGGAATACAGTTAATTGAAAAAAGTCACACCACTTTTGCATGCTGCTGTCCCCTCTATAGTAGCCCTTATGGACAACCTCAGTCATGAACTAAGGATGGATCATTATATTGTGGACCTTGCTAATGTTTTCTTCTCTATTGTCATAGCACAGGAAAGTCAGAAAGAGTTTGCTTTCACATAGGAAGGCCTGCAGTGGACATTCACTGTCCTTCCACAGGGATACCTCCACAGTCCCACCATTTGTCACGCACTTGTAGCCCAGGACTTGGCCACATGGAAGAAAACACAAACATTGTGACTGTATCACTACTTGATGATATCATGATCACATCTGATTCTCTTGCAGAGTAGGAGGGACAGTTCCTACACTGCTGCGACCCCTACAGGAGAAAGGATGGGCTGTGAATAGCACCAAGGTTCAGGGACCTGATTTCTCTGTGAAGTTCTTGGGGGTTTGTCTGGTCGGGTAAAACTAGTTATCCCAGAAGCAGTCATAAAGATCCAGGGTCACCCTACCCCTACCACTGTGTCAGTATTGCAAGAGTTTTTGAGTCCTGGGGCCGATGCAGAGTGTTTATTTCAAACTTGGTACAAATTCTGAAGCCCTTCTGTTGGTTGGTCTGAAAGGGCATCAGGTGGGAGTGGGATGAAACATGTGCAGCTGCTTTATCGCTGCTAAGTGAGCAGTCAAAGCCGTGCAGGCCATGAGTGTAATAGACTCATCAAGGCCCTGTGAGCTAGATGCTCATGTAACTGAAGTTGGTTATGGATGGGGTATTTGGCTTGAACGGACAGGCCAGACTACTAGATTCTGGTCACAATGAGGGAAAGGAGCAGAAGTCTGGTACACCTTGAGAGAGAAGCAGCTGGATGCTGTCTACCATGCCTTGCTTACTACAGAGCCCATCACCAGAACAGCTCTGACCAAGGCGATAATCACCTATCCCATCGTGGGGTGGGTGAGAGACCGGACCCAAAGGCCAGGGTGGTGTGGGAGAGATGCCTACACTGGCCAAATGGTGTGCATATTTGCAGCAGTGTAAATCACTCTCTACTAGCCCATTAAGTGGAGAACTCCAGTGCTTATCGGGTCCAGTAACCTATACCAGGGGAAAGCAGGAAGTACTTGCTTTTGAGACATTGGTAGCCAATAATCCTTATCATGAGGGAAAGCCCCTATACCTGAAGATGCTTGGTATACATCTCTAAGTTGTGGACAGTCCTGAAGTGGAGAACTGTGCCTTCCCATCCTAAGACAGAGGCAATATGGATGGAGGATGGATAGGAGAAGAGCAGCCAATGGGCTTAGTTAAAAGCACTATGGCTCGTGATCACACAGGAGCCCTCCCCTATAGTTGTGTGCACTAACAGCTGTGCCATCTATTGCGGCTTGACCCTGTGGCTACCAACATGGCACCAGGCCAATTGCATGGTTGGTCATCAGCCCCTTTGGGGGAAAGAGTTGTGGCAATACTATGGGCCTCTGGTCAGACTAATACTGTTACTGTATATCATGTGACTGTACATTTGCTTTTGGCTTCCACAGGGAATGATGCAGACACATTGGCTCAGATGCATTGGCTAGAAAGAAAGCCTGCCCCTGATGTAGCCCAATTGTAACATCAGCATTTGTTTTATGCAGGGCAAAAGACAATGTAGGCTGTAGACCATTGGTGGGGCTTGCCATTGACCTCTGTAGAAGTCAGCAGAGCCTGGAAGGAGTGCCTTGTGTGCTCTAAGAGTGACTTACACTGAGTCCTGCAGCAACGTGGGACAATAGTAAGGGCGCCAATATCCCTTCTCAGGTGGCAGATAATCTATACAGGGCCTCTGCCCATATAAGAAGGATATCAGCATGCCAGGACTTGTGTGGCTACAGCTACTGGACTTTTGGTAGCTTTTTCTGCACATCATACAGATCAGCAAAGCACCAGATGGGCCTAGAGAACCTCTTTGAAGCCTATGGCTGGCCACAGGTGATTGAGAGCCATTAAGGCACCACTTTACTGGACATGAGTTACAGAAATGGGTGCAGCAGTTAGGAATACAGTGTTTGTTTCATGTACCATATAACACTACTGGGCAGGTGTGATAGAGAAGTACAATGGCTTGTTGAAATCTGGCCTGAAGTTGGACACAAATAGTCTTTGGGGTTGGTCAGTTTACTTACACACAGTGCTACAGCATTTGAATAAGAAGCCCCAAAAAGGGACTTTGATCCCTGTGCATATACGAGCACACATTGCTGCCTCTCCTGTTCAACTGTATGTGCAAATCAAAGAGGAGTTATTGAATCCAGGATATGTCCAGCACAGCAACATACTGCTGTTAACCGCAACTGCATTATACACTGGAAACTATTGAGTGGACGCAACCCTAGACATTTTGACACATGGACCAGCAATGGCTGGCCCTTCTGGCACTTGGGGAAAAGGCCTGGAAGCTGCCTAATGTGTATTCCTGGATTAACAGCTGAATGGCCACCAAAGATCATGGAAGTGTACCCAAAATGTCTGGGAGGTACGACCATCTTACGAGGATGTTTTGTTTTATCTTTATGACCCGTGCATGTACCTTCCATAGCCTTGTATATTGACCCATCTGTAACTCCCACAGAAAGAGGGTTGAAAATCTGGCATACTAGAGCAGGACAAGGTCGCATTCCTGCCACTGTCCTGTCACAGGACCACTCCCTCGCATGTATCCTACCTGATGGACAAGATTTGCCTATGTTGATATCATTAAAACATGTACATTATCACCTTTACAGTTATTTTCTTCTACAGTCCTTGTGGCCTGGATGTGTCCACTGGCTGCAGCTGCCTTGTAATGATTGCTCCTAACTCTTTACCTCTACAGTTACTGACCGCCTGAGGAATGGGAGAGCTATGGACTTTATCTGCATAGGACTTCGAACCTAGCTGAAGCCTCTGGCTTGAGGATTATCATGATTTTATTGTGGTTATTATTGTATATTATTTGTCTGGTTACAATGCTCCTTTTTTTTCACAAAGGGGTCTTTCCAGAAGATGGGGAACAAGCAGTTTGTGAACCAAGTTTCCTGGAGGGGTGTGCTGTGGTAAAATTGCAATATTTCCAGAATCTCTTGCCTGGCCTGAGTTCATCTCCATATCAATAGGTGTCTCCAAGGGGTGGAGAGAAATAGCCTATCTCCATATCAATAGGGAATTACAAGGATGAGAGAGGGCATATCTTGACAAGAGAGGTTCGGTTCAGGCCTGTCTTCTGCAGCTGCTGGGTGGTGAGAGGCACCAGAGAGCTGAAGTGGATGACTGCTTGTAGGCAGTAAGTGGAATTCTCCCACTTTAGTTGTCCGTTTTACTGATTTTAGTTTCAAATGTATTTTTCTCTGGGGTTTTACCCTGGAGTTACAGTTGGTATTTTAGCTTACGTTTAATTGTTAAAAAGGCCTGAGATAATAGTTTCATATGATAAGTTGTTATACATATCAGTTGGTTATCTAGTATGCACATGTGGGTTTTGGATAAATTGGGATTCCTGTGGCCAGGATCCTCACTGAACTTAAATGTAACTGGCCTGTTGCAATGCTACTGCTTCCACACCTTTAGGCAATAAGCCATTATTGTGTTAATATAAGGAGTTCTGCCCAGTGCTCTTCCAGGGACTGGGGGCGGGGCTGCAAGTCTGCAGGAGAGCGGAGCAGAACCTGGAGTGGTGGCAGCACTGAGGATGGAGGCATGGAGGACAGCTGTGCGGGATGACTGTGCAGAAAGGCCCAGAGGTAGAGACCAGCTTGCTGCATCTGAAGCAGCAGTGATAACACAGACTCGCAGTGAGTGAACGGGTTTTAGTGACTGAACTGCCACCTGGAAATAAAGGTGGGTATAACTTTTCACCCCAAGAACCCTTTGCTGTAAATGACTTTGGTCACAGTGAATCTATAGTGAACTTGCCTGGGGCTGAAACTCATTTGCAACACATGGGTAAAATTGTAATATTTCTAGAATCTCTCGCCTGGCTTTAGTACATCTGCATATCAATAGGTGTTTCCAAAGGATGGAAATAATTAGTCTATCTGCATATCAATAGGCAATTACAAGGGCATGCAAGGGTTTATCTGGACCAAAGAGGCTCCTGAAGTTCTCCTCTGCTGCAGACTGGTCAAGAGAGAGACTGGGATGACTGCTTGTAAGAAATAAATGGGTTTCTTAACTTTCTCTCTGATTTTGGTTTTAGAGATATTTTGCCCTGGGATTTTCCTTCTGGAGTTAATGCACAATAAAAAATAAATAAATGTTTGTATTTAGCATTTTCCTTCATTTTATAAATCAAGAAATAAAAATGAAAACTAAAAAATGAATATTAGTAAAACTATTAAAAAAGAAGGGAACAGAATAAATAAAGGATAAGGTTCATGTGTAACATTTTAATAAAATCCTTTCTTCTTTGTGTGGCTCAACTTTTTCATTTTATTGTCTAGTTAACAACGCAATCAATGCTCCTTAGAATTTCCTAAGTCCCTCTTCACAGATAAAACGTCTTGTATCATATTCTCCCTAGTTTTCCTAATTTTACCGTTCTACAGTGATCTTGCTGTAGAAATTGTTATTGTTTTAAGATGGTGGTTTTGCATTTCTTTCA
This sequence comes from Smutsia gigantea, assembly GCA_032199065.1. Lineage (NCBI taxonomy): Eukaryota > Metazoa > Chordata > Mammalia > Pholidota > Manidae > Smutsia > Smutsia gigantea. The sequence continues at coordinate 174,449 of JAVSCE010016403.1, read as the reverse complement.
TTTCTTTTGCACTTATTAATTGGCATTTTTCTCTAAGAAAGTTAATCCTATTCCATTTAATTTTTTCAATCATTTATTTTTATACTGTATGCACTAGTGAATTTATTTAGAGAGTTATAATTCAATACTACATTCTTCATTTTGTTTTTCAAATTCTCCAACTTCAGCCACTGGCTGTCCTTTCAATTGGCCCCTGAGTCCTGTCAACAAGACACCTTTAATTTTTTTTTCTTGAAATCCTCCTAGAAACTGTCAGTACACAGTTTATTAATGACCTAAAAATCCAGTGGAATTTTTCCTCTCGATTCAAAGTGACACAGTAAATCCAGAATTTTTGATAGACGCACTTACTTAAATAAATTCAGCACAATGTGAAATTTTATTTCTTTTTCAATAGACATGTGCCATGAGAATTCATCGAAATATAAAATACCATATTAATGTGTAAATAAGTTAGCTAAAACTTATAAAACATAATACATAAGCCTTTTCCTTTTGACTTTGTACCTGTTTAACATCTCTAGGATAGGGCCACATTCTGAAACCTGTTATAGGTCTGAAAACAGATTAGAAATGGTGTATACAAACCTAACATGAAATTTAGAGCCAACTCCTTCATGTGAGGGAATTACAGTTTTCTACATGATGCAAGGTTGACTTCATGAAGCTGAGGAAAACAGATGCTTCTTATGGTGAGAGGGTAGGTGGTGTTTCCAAGGTCAGGTACTCAGAATCCTCTGAATCCACATGATGCATTAATTCCAATTCTCTATACCCAGCCTTAATCAATTTACATTAGACGTGTGGAGAGGTTGAAATTTAAATCAACTTTACAATAAGGAACCTACAGGATCAGTATTTAATATTGGCTATGTCATCTCTTCAGTTAAGAAATGACTGAAATATTACAACTACATTTTATTTCTTTAAACAGTCTAAAGCATTGGGAAACAGCCAGCCCACTGCATAAGTATTGTATCCTTATTTGAGTTTACTTGACCTTGTTTTTAGTAGGTATTTAATTCTAGATGACCTCTGCCTTTTTAATGTATAAATGTAGACTACAAGTGTCTTATTGACTAATGGAATCATTGCTGACTTCAGACAAACCAGGTTAATAAATTGGTCCCAGATTCTTACTGTTTTGTGAGTCTGTTACCTGGGTATGCTTTCTGTATATCAACTGTATTTACAGACAACAGAATTCACCCAAGCTAGTTAAACATATGCCTATTTAATTTACAGTAATGATTGGCTTAAAGAATTGTAAAGACAGAGAAAGACAGATTTTACGATGAGCTTCCTGGAATGATCTCAAAGCCACTTCACAAAATTAAATCTTAATGAAAACTTCTCTTGAGCAATCTAGTTCTATTCCTTAGGATTTAGGGTCATCTGAATCTGCTATGATCCATGCCAGCAATATAGATAAATTAATAAAAAATGTTTTTGGAGTAGCGATATTCAAAAGAGATGTCTCAATTATTCACATCAATAAATTAAGTAAAACTTATAATCATCAACTTACAGATGGGGGTACCACACACTATACTGTATTACTGACACTATTGTGATGCATAAAGCAGGATTATTTTTGACTAAATTGTATGTGCATGGTCATGTGCCATTCAATTAAAACTGGCATTGTTTAAGATAATCATAATAGTTATAGTTTATTAAGCACTTGGATGCTAACAGGCATGTTTGTAAGCACTTCTTAAGCCTTGGCTAAGTAAATATTCAGAACCACCTGTGAGCGAATTCCTATTATTCTCCCTAATTTTCATATTAATAAACTAGCTCATTAAGAGTTAACTAATTTCTCCAAGATATGCCAATGGATTTGTGCTTGTGGAGATTATATAGAGTAAATGAAGGAGTAGGTGAACAACTACTCAGACTTGATGAAATCCACCTCAAGAAAGCCACAGATATCTGTAGAGTAACAGCAAGAAAATTTCCCTAAGTTAATAATAATGTTATCATCATGGTATTTCTCTACTGTCTAAGTGAAAACATCTCAAGTTAAAAAAAAACATTAGAAGTGTGATATCTAAGGGAGTATAATTATGGAATTCATCTGGTAACTTAATGATTATGAGAGAGTGTTTGTCCTAAATATGTCCACAATGGAGAACCAGAGAGGCAGACCTAAAAAGAAAATAGAACTTCTGCCTGTTGAATAAGGAACTGAAGAGGTGGCTAGCACTGCTGATGGTTTCAGCTATGTTTATGTATGGTTCTGAAAAATAAGAAGTCCTAGAAAACCCAGACATAGAAACTTATTCAAACAATATGTCAGAGCCGAACAATGATAATTTTAAGGCAAGAGATATGAATAGTTTAGACAGGAAGTAGGCATTTTGTGACTTCCACTCATTAATTTAATAAATATTTTAGTGACTACTAAAATAAGCCCTTTGGTATGCAATAATGAACAAGATGTTCTCTTTTCTTGAGAAATGCTCATAATCCATTAATATAGTCAAGAACAATAAAATTCCAGTACATTGTGAACATTTCTACCACATAATCATCACATTGGTAAATATACTGCACCATTACCAAGGCTCATGTGATACAAAATAACTATAAAAAATAAAAATCCATGTCCAGTTATATAGATGGAGCAAAGAAGGTTGTTTGAGCTTGAGAACGTTAGCAGAGGAGACCTAACATCAGATAAAGATGTAGGGCATGATAAATAACAAAGAGCTTTCATTATTTAAGAACACAAAGGTTTACTGTGACTCAAAGCAGACTGATGGAGAATGACTGAGTAATACTTATGAGTGAATTATGAATTATCAACCATATATTTTATAGCTATGGCCAATGTTGGCATGGATAAGTCAGTGCCCAATCCAAAAATGCCATAGTCTTGCCTTTAGAGACTAAATTATCATGCAGGTTATATTATATCTGAGATTACCAATAGAAGGGTTAAGGATTTTGAATTTTTTTGATCAAAATGACTTTCTGTAGTTAGCTTTAAGGATTTAAGTCTAATTTCAAATGAATAATTCTTCTGAATGTTAATTTTCTGGGATATATTATTTTGGAAAGAAATCCCCAGAAGCCAAGCCTGGAATACTGAATGCGTTCATTTAGTACTTTTTTGAAAGAATAAATTATCTAAATAGCGCATTTTTATTATGAAATTCTAAAGTTCTCTTGTGCATGTTTAATTTGAAAGATTCCTTCCTTCAGGCAGGAACTGGTACAATGGCTTATTTGGGGTTCACTGCTATGATTTGAATCACTGTTCTGATGTCATTGGCCATATGTAAGTTATTCATTTGCTATGAATTTCTATGTCTCATTTTTTAAAAGGAAAAGATAAATATTCATAAAGGGAGTGTTAAAATCTCAGAGGGATAAGGAAACACTGAAACATTTAACATACATTAAAACAATATTCACATGAGGAAGGTACGTATTGGTTTTACAGCATTACATTTCTGTGCATAATAAATTGAATTAATAAAATTAGCTCTTTCTTTGAAAACATAAAAGGAAGCAATTGTTACTTGTCATTTTATTTCCACATGATTCCCCATACACCTCTCTTACGTTTACTACTGTGTATTTGCAATCATGATTTTCTTTCCTCAGAATAACCATTTAATTTTAATTATTACTTTTACTGGGAATTATTGCTGGATTATAGGAAATGTGAGCAATCCCATGTTTTATACTGATCTAGAAATTGGTATATTTTTTCATAAGAACTAAATTCAGTATCTAAATGTCTACTTTTTTATCTGTTGCCCATAATCCTATAGGGTTAAGATGGTATCTCCTTTAAATCCAAATGTTTAGCATATGCCTGCAACCTAGTTTCTTTAAAAATAATAACTGAATGAATTTTCACAACCACATAAGAATTAGGAAGAAATTATATCTGTGAGATTCTTATTCTGCTTATAGGAAGCTGTTAATAGCCACATATATTAAGATAAGAAATACTGTATGCACACTCACTTATTTAATTATTTACAAGATTTTATCTTAGAGTATTACTATGACTGGTTTTTCTTTTTGTTTTGTTCAAGGACTTCATTTGAGAAATATAACTCAGGGTTCCCTAGATATAAAATGGCAAATTCTTGAAACAGTTTGACATCTCCTAGAAATCTAGATTGTGTTCATTGACATAAATTCTTCCAAATAGACCTGAAATGTAGTAGTGGTACATGGGTCAAAGTAGATCAATTGATGATTCCCTATTAAGGGCAGGGATAGAGAAAGAGGTTTAGAGACCTTTCTAATCCTTTCCCGAGTAGCCATTTTTGCTCAGGAAATGTGATTTTTATAACAAACAAGATAAAGACCTAGAAAGAAAATAAAACTGAAAACTAAGATGACAGCTAAAGCAGACAAGATTTATCATATGCTTGTAACTTCAGGGCTAAAATGAAACAACATTCAGCAATTAGTGTGAAACTGAACATAATTGTTCTAGGAGAGAAAGCAGGAAAACTGATATTTTCTTTGTCAATGATAACATTACTAGGTTTGAAGGCTACCAAGACTTAACTTGTTGTATTACCAAATTAAATTTTAATTATATGCTACTTTTTATTTTCCACTAGAATTTGAGATAATTTAGGTAAGACTCATCCTTTCTCATCTCTATATCTGCAATGTCTGTCATGATATAAGTTAATAAGGCTTGAAGGCATTAACCACATATTAGAAAGTCCTTTAACAATTGAAATATTTAACATGAGCTTCTATTCATACATTTTTACAAATGAAAGTCAGTGTGAGAATAAAAGTAACCCAACTAGTCTGGGTTTTGAGGTTAAAGAAGGGTGATTTAAATCCTGGACGTGAAAGTTGCAGTCTCTGTTCTGAGCTATCAAACTCAATTTCTTTCTGCTCTTTCACCTTTAAATTAGGAATAATGCTCATTTTCTAAGAGATTTTCTGTACAATTTTTGCATATGATTTGCCTTAAGCAAAGTAGAGTGTGTAGAATATTATCAACAGATGTCATTTCTCTTCCCTATGTCACAAAACACTAAAGTCAGTTCTAGATGCTCCAATTAGAGCTTGGTGTCCAGAAAGTTGAACTCTCACTAGTTTTATCATAGTTTCGTGCAGTTTATTTTATATTGTCTTGTCTTGACCTAATTTTTTACATTTCTGGGGTCTTGAATCTACTTAAAGAAACATAGCTCTCACTAAAAGAGCATAATAATCATAGGTGCCTCATAAAGTTGTTGGCAGGATTAAGTGAATCCACACAAAGAAAATAGAGGATCTGGAGAATAGTGGTGGCCAACAAAGATCTGTTTTATCTTTTGCCTCCACCTCCTCCTTTTCTTCCTCATTATTATCATAATTCTAATAGTATAAAGAGTTATAATGTATGTGAGGGTCTAATCTTTTAATAAATTAAAGTAGATATCTGTATTGTATTCCCAACACCTGGTGATTGTGATTATTTGATTTCACGGAAATGCCAAATAGAATAAAAATTTTCTAATAATATTCATTTCTATTACCTGGCAAGGATGAAAAGTTCAAAAATCCATTTCTATCTTAACACTTTTTCATCAAACTAAATGCCCTATATATGTTTAAACACAAGCCACTTCTACTCAAAATCATAATCATTAAACCAGATTTTTACTTCAGCAACATACATTTGAATAAACATTTGAATTTACAGAAAACTCTGAAGCAATATTTGGTTCAAATTTATTCATTTCAATGTTTGATAAATCTTAATATTGGAATGGAAAAGAAGAGAAAATATGTAACTGTGGTGAAGGAAAGGTCATTTGTAGACTATGAATAATAGAACAATTGAAAAGAACTTTATTATTTTAATGCTACTAATGCTTTCATTTACCAAGGAAAAACATAGCCTTTTGGATAGTATCCTTAAAAGCTTGCTTCACTTGCTGGTTCCTTGGAGTATGTGTATGTGGATTCAGCATGGGATCAACAGAAGAATTCAGAATAGCTACTCCTTTGGTGAATGATGCCTTTTCTTTTGCTGAAGGGTTGGCATACATGAATATGCAGCTTCCATAAGAGATGGAAATGACAATCATGTGAGAGGAGCATGTAGAAAATGCCTTTTTTCTCTGATTGCCACAAGGCAGTTTCAGAATTGTCCTAATGATGAACATACAGGATAGAATTATTAATGCCAATGTGAAAAGCAGAATCAGTATTGCAGAATATAAACCAATCACTTCTAGGAGCCATGTGTGTGAGCAGGATAATTGCAAGAGGGGGAAATAATCACAAGCAAAGTGATCAATGACATTGTAGCCACAGAATTTAACTGTAGAAAAAGAATAACTGGAGGGAAAATATTTAAGAATCCTGCCAGCCAAGCCCAAAAGACAATTAATACACAGACTCTTTTGTTTATGATGGTCACGTAATGCAGGGGCTTGCAGATGGCCATGTAAAGGTCATAGGACATCCCGGTTAGAAGATAAAATTCAGTTATACCCATGAAGATGAAGAAAAACAATTTAGCTGTACAATTGTTGTATGACATTGTTTCATCTCTGGTGATAATTGGGCCCAGAAACCTAGGAATGCAGACAGTTGTAAAGGATATTTTTGTATGGAGAAGTTCCTGAGGAAGAAATACATAGGGGTCTGTAGATGGGAGTCCAGCAGGGTCAGAGCTATGATGGTCAAATTTCCAGTGACTTAGTATATACATGATAATTAAAAAAAGAAAAATCACAATGTGAAGCTCTGGGTCATCTCACAGCCCTAGAAGAATGAATTTGGTGGGTACTGTGTGGTTATTCATTGCTGATTATTTTCTCCCTCACTGAGAACAGAAAATGTATGTTGCCCCTATAGAACATAAAAGTTAAAACAGGATTGAAGATAGAGTATAAAATTTTTTAAATATTCATGATGATGAATAATCTATGAGATACCAAACACCTGTTCCCTTGTAGCAACTCTGTCCAATTTCTTTTCAACCATTTATTCAAGTAGTATGTAAGTTAAATATTGATCTCTTTTGTTTGAAAAATATACTACCACAGACCATCAACATTGAAGTCTTGTGGTAATATTTAAACAGAATCGGTTTCTTTTAATATTTCCTTAAAATTAAGATTCTAATTATTCTTTAAAATACTTAGCTCTTTTTATAGAAACTATGAAAATACTCCTATGAATTTTTTTCCTTTCTTCAATATTATAAAAACAAGTCTGGATTGAAGATAATGTAAGTGTAGGATTTGAAAGTTTATAGAGGTTATTTAACTAACCTCCACATGGTATATTTTAACGTGCACAATACTTTAGGAAACTTTCATAGATTAAACAATTAGTCAGCATAATAATCATCTCACTTTATAAAATATGTTTATTCGTGGGAATTTTTGTTGACTATTTTCTCCTAAATTACTTTCTTAAGGGTTTCATTGATGCTATCATTCTCCCCACATCATTTTTTTTCCGATGAAAGGGCCAGAAAGACAAGAAGGTAAACTTCTATTACTAAAATAAATAATTGCCTAGAAATAGTTTAATTCACACAATGCACAATCCTTTTTTCTTTTTTTAACATTTAATGAGAAGAAGATAGTCCTTCTGATATGGAATATCTTTTTTAAAATCCTATTTCTATAACAGAATACCATTTAAACTAAGAAAAAAATAAATTAAGAATCCTGGACTTATTTCTGTGTTCTTGCATTCTATGTTAATAGTAGTCTTCTTGGTAGTAAGCAGTTATTTATTTTTTAGTATTGAAAAGGTTGTAAATTCATAAACACATATGCAAATAATAGTTTAAAACATTTTATCAAATGCATTAATATATATAATATTGAAGAATAACAAATTTACTTACTTTCTGATTCTTCTTGATTTAGTCTCAAAACTTATTTTCTGATTTGCCTAAATATTTACATAATTTCATGGCTGGTGAATTGCATTTGCAATTTATTTGGTTTCTCTTGCTCTCTCAGAACAAGTATGGTGGTTTAACTTTTTCATTGCTCTCATAGTCCCCATTGTTGTTTGATTAGTAATATTTGACACACAAAAATATCCTACATTCCTGATAATTGTACACTATTTTAACACTTTATTGTAATACAACTCATTCTTGCTTTTTGTTTCTCAACTACCTCCATGTACAGACTCCATCACACCTGGTTGACTGGTAAAATACCTCCATGACCTTTGAAAGGATACAAAGCACTTATATAAACATTTTCTTTGTATTTTTACAAACACTGAATATGAATGTTTGGTAATCTTACAATTATACATCCATAAACTCTAAGTAATATTTTCTTTAGAGTTCAGAGGTTGTTGTATTTTCCCACTAATGATGCTTTGAAAAATAGAAAATAAGGAATGTTCTTCTCTATATTTGCCATACAAATGGAACTGGAGTTATATCTTTTTTGTTGTCTCAGGGTACTTCATTAAGTAAACAGAATGCCAAGGAGGGGTATCATTAAAAAATACAGTTGAATCAATTTTATAAATATTGACAAAAAAGCATAAAAATGCAAGATTATTGAGGACAAGGCAAATGTATAAGTAGCATGTGATATGGAGCCTATGAAAGTTTGTTTTAGAAGTTGACTCTTTTATGATTGTACAAAGACTCCACATTTTTCTTCCAGAAAGTCTGGACTTATCCTCAGGAGAGTAACTGTGCTTACATGCACTGAATTTTGACAACCTGGGGAAGAGTTTTTTACTATACCAGAGTAAAATGGTAGAAAACGCTATTCTGGATTTCTAATAAGACCAGATTCTGTTCTGAAATAGGCAAAATATTAAAGACTGTTATCCTTTAATTGTGTTTTTGAATTTAGGGAAAATTTGTGCATTATTCACAACCAATGTTGTAGAAACATTTGCTAAATGTGGCTTTTATTGTCTTTTGACTACTATCCTTCATTGTATTATTGTTCACTTTCCTTAAAGCCTTATTTATAATTATTTTGAATATGACACCTTCTCATTGTGGGAATACTTATGAACCAAGAAAATAATTTGTTAATCTGGTATTGGATATTTTTAACTGGCTTATTTCCATATTTTCTGAAATCAAAGATGTAAATTTTATTTGTAGAATATAATATTCATATACATATAAATTTTACTTTTAACAATTTATCCTTATTTCTTTCCATTTATAAATATGGACATAAAGTATGTGTGCATTTAAAGCTAGGTGTGCATATTATTTATAGGATTAAAAGATGAGAGTATTTAAAAGTGGGATAGAAGAAAGAAAATAGGAAAGGATGAGCAAGTCACTAGTTAACACATAGGGCAATACACAGAGATTGAACTGTGCTGCGTTTGCAATTGCTACACATTAAAATAGGCATTAAAAATATTTATCATTTCAGCAGACATAGCGAAACTGATGTTCCACTTGTGAAAATTCTATTTCTTTGCTTTTCTGTTTGTAGCCAGAGTCATTTTATTCATATTCCATTTTCAAACTCCTTAGTAATAATACATGCAGCAATCATTGTTGATATTTTAATTATCATCAGGCATTTACTATACCCTAAATTATCTCATTTTTTCCAGACAAAAAAAATCATTATGAAGTTAACATTATTATTATTATTATTCAGATAGAGTTTGAAGCAGTAAAAAGATAGTTAAGTATCTTGTCTTTACCAATGTTTAACTGTGCACAATGAACTGCTTGGAGGAAAGAGAATGTGTTTCTGTTTTACAAAGCACTGTATTTCCTTTGAAAATTCCTATTAGAAATGTTTCATCTCCATTCTATCACCTCTCAGACTCCTAGATGGTGAATTGCCTCTTTCTTTCTCTGCATTGATCACTCTACCACTCTCTTACCTTCTCACATTGCTATTCCTAGTTACTGATAATTCTCAGACTTTTCTAAGCCTCCTAATAATTTATGTTTAATTTAGACTGATTATGTCCATTGCATTCCAATTGGCAAGCTAATAGGACATTTGCTTTTTAATAATGTTTTATTGTCTCCAAGGTATTCTGATGTTGATGAGTTTCTGTTTAAAGCCAAAGAAACACATAGTTCAGTGACCAGATCTCACTATTCTTAGAGAGTGGAAGAAGAACTTCAATTAGGAATAATATTTTCCTTAATATGTTCAAAACCCAAGCATAAGATTTATTAAACTCAAAGTGGTTAAGCCATCTAAATATTTTGAAACTTTCAAAATCTAAATTAGCATCATATTACTGAATAATTACAGGGTATGTTACTTATAATTTCAGTGATATAATATCATCCTTTATGGTTAAGGATCCAGCGAGATATCTGATTGACACAACATTTATTCAGTACCATTATTTAATTGGATTATTGTTTTACTAATTAATTTATAATCTCAGAAATGTATTTTATTGATAGATGATGTTGGATCTCATTTATTTCCAAGGATAACCACATTATTAAAATTTTTTTTCAGTGAAACAAATAAGGGCTTATATTATTTGGAAATTACTACCATTAGAAAGCTCAAAATGCAAACCTTCATAAGAAGAGGTATTATGACTGCATGAAAGGTCAATACACACCAAATAAAAAAGTGTTGTCAAACAGTCTAATGTAAAATAAAATAAGAAAAAAAACACCAAACAAATCCATTAACAAATTTTCAATTATTTCTTTGTCATAGAAAGTTGTCTAGTTATCATGAAACACATGTTTTATTTGAACATTGTTTTTAAAAGCTATGTTAATGTTATGCACACTATTGTATTTATTATGTGAAATATATGTGTTAATGTATGATGAAAAATTTAATTAATGCTCTGATTGCTGTGACACTGGAACCATTCTAAGTTATTTAAACATATTTATTTATTAAAAAGTATTTATTGAATAACCATTACATGGCAGATGCATATTCTAAATGAGAAGGATGAGTGACTTTTGGTAAATGTTTACCAGAAGGGTTGGACGTGCTGGGCTGGTCAATTTACATGATGTGAAGTCTGGCACAACAGCAGATTACAAGCTTACAGTTTAAATTTATTTAAGGCACAAAAGACATGCACACCTGGCTCTTGAGAAGTGGTATAGAGACTCCAGCACCCCTCCATGCAAGCACATCATTTTGCCCACAAAATATACGAAGATCCCTGCTTTTAGAGGGTGAGAGATATGAGAGACTATAGACAACAAACAGTGAGCACGATTGGTTGGTAATTAAATTATATAGTATTATACTTTAATAAATACTTTGTAAAGAAATTGAAAATTGAAATCCCTTGGAATGGGTAGCTACTATAATAATATCATTGTGGTAGTAGGTCTTATTGAGTGATCTTTTGAAAGAGACCAAAAGGAGGAAGGGGTGTTGCCTATGCAGACTTCTGGGAGAGGAAAATTTCACGTTTAAGTAATATTTAATGTAAATGTACTAAGTTCTTAAGAGGAATATCATGTTATTTGCAAATAAAGACTTGTTTCCTCTTTTCTATTGCCTTTAAATATATTTTTCTTGTGCAGGACACAGAAGTCCTTGATTGACAGCTCTCAGCTCTCTAGGCTTTCTCTGGTGAAATGAGGACAGGGGCTGTGCTGTGCCTGTGCTTCTGATGTTTCTTACCTGGGGAGACCCTGGACATTCCCTGAGGGATTCTTGGACATTGTGGCTTCATCTGATTAACTCCCTGAGTCATTTCTGCCTCTCTGGCTCTATAGGACCAACTAGGTGAGTCATTTTGGGGGGGCTCTCTCTCTGTTTCATCCATCTCATTTCTGTCTTTCTGCCTAATACTTAGAGCCCAAGATCTGGATGCTTCGTGGGCATCTTGCTATTGGGTTATCAGTGTTCCTTGAAACTTTCATTGAACAGAGAAGGAAATATATCTTGCAAAATGAGTTTCACATTGACATTTCATTTTGTAAATTTTTTATTGACTTATAGTTGAAATATAATATTATATTGATTTCAAGTGTACAACATAGTGATTTAACAGTTGCATACATTATGTTTACCACAATAAGTATAGCTGCTCTCTGTTACCATACAAAGTTATTACAATATTATTAGCTATATTCCGTGTGCTGCACTTTTAATCTTCCCTTCCTCCCTCTGTCAACCACCAATTTGTTCTCTGTATTTATGAGAATATTACAGAGCCATAAAAAGAATGAAACTTTGCCATTTAAGACAACATGGATGGACATAGAGGGTATTATGCTAAGTGAAATAAGTCAGACAGAACATTACAAATACCGTATGATTTCACCTATATAGAATCTAAAACAAACAAAAAAACATAAAAGCAGAAACAATAGCAATTTGTATTCCAGTCCAACAACTCAGAATTTTTCCACGCCACATTTGTATCTCTCTTCCTCCACGGTAAGAAACGTGGCGTCCTCAACAATCTAGAAATGTATTAATTGCTCAATTCTACAGCAGACACAAAATAGTTTCAGAATTGTTATACTCCCATTATTATGAAAACCAAACAAATATTTTTTTTGTAGTTGCTCTTACTAATGGCCAATTGTCAAAATACTGTCTTAAAAAAACTATTTCCTTAGTTCTCTGTTCTTTCTCCTACATGCTCACCAATATGTTTCATCAGTATGTTCACTTGTGTGTATTCAGTTTTCACATTTTCTTCTCATCTAGCTCAATTGATTTTATTTTTGGAATATGTGAAAGAAGAATATTTTAAACATTAAAACTATGATGATAGATATACTCAGAAATATATCACTCGCTTTTTTTTACTCTATTGATCTCTCTTTATATGCCTGTACCTGTTTTAATTATAGAAACCATATGTTATTTTATTATTGTTACTATTTTATTTTGAGGTACATATAATATTTATCTTATATTTTAATATCTCTGTGGTTGGTTTCTCACATTGTTATTATTTCTTACAATTTCTTATTTATTACCACAAGATTGTTTTCCATATGAAGTTTAATATTGGTTTTAGTATTAGTGTTCTTCCATTGGGCCGAATGATCAAGAAATTGTAATGCTATTTGAAGTGTCACTGGCAAATGGGGGTGCTGTATGGTACCTCATCTTTTCACAAGTGGGGATTCATAGCACAAACTGTGATAGAGAGAAATCTATTATAGGTAGATCCTTTCCTTTTGAGCAACATTTACTAGCTTGCTACTGGGTCCTAGTAGAGACTAATGGCCAAACTGTAGGACACCAATTGCTTATTAGATTTCAGCTTCCCATAAGGAACTGTTACTGGACCATCTCAGCTAATGCTTGTCATTCACAGCAGTAGTCTATCATCAAATCTATAATCAAATAATACACAGGACATCAGTCTAGAGCTGTACCAAAAGGAAAAGAAATGTTTATATCACATGACTAAGACTCTTTGAACCAATTTTTTGCTGCAGTACATCCTCTACCCCTATCCATGTGTATGGCCTTATTGAGAATACCTAATAATTAGCTCACCAGAGAATGTAAATATGTACCTAGTTATAGATATTCTGCACAGTGTGCTAGCGTCCACTCAAAACTGAATTATTAGAGGACTTTCGGGAATATGGCGGTGTGATCAGGGGGACAGAAATATCCTCCCAGAACTATATAAATCTACAAAAATATAACAAATACAGCTATTCTTTAAAGAGAAATAAGAGCACACAGGAAAGTGCACAGCGTGCAGCCACACCCTGGAGGACTCAGCACCCCACGAGGCGGGTAAGATACGGAGAAACAACCCAGTGGCACCCGGGCACTCACCCAGACCATTGTGCCGGCAGGAGGAGAGGATTCAGAGCCAGGAGGGAGTGGAAGAGCAGGTCCGTGAAATAACCAGCCACGGTGGTCTGCACCAGGAGTGCTGACACACATCGCGCGATGCATCGGAGATTGCAGAGGTAGAAGGTGCAGGTTTTGAGCCAGGAACGTGCGGGGAGCCTGCAGCCAGTGCCCGGGGACAAGACAAAAGTGCGTGCCATTTGTAGCTGTCTTGGAGAAGCGGGGGCCCAGCGATGGTACAACATTGCCCAGGCGGGCTCAGCCCTGTATGCTGGAAGTCATGGGGAACTTCGGACTCCGTGGCTGGTGACGGAGAAAAGGGAGCAGAAACGCTGGAACTTTATACAGAAAACAGTAGCCTCCCATTAGTTCCCACCCATGCCAAAAAGTGGCACGGCCACGAATGTGGATTAGTGGAGCAACAGTGACACCTACAGCACGCTTAGAGAATCCACTCAGTGTGGGCTTTTGTTTTTTGCACGTTTGCTTTATTTCAAGCTTTTTTTTTATTGGTCGTTTGTTTTATTTCTTGCCCCACTGTGTTTTTTTTCTAATTTGTTTTATGTCTTGCCTTTTTTTTTCCTTTTTTCACCTTCGTTTTCCTTCAGTTCTTTCTTCTTTCTCTTCTTTTTTTTTTGGATTGATTGGGTTTTTTTTTGGTGAGTTTTTATTCTACTTATTTTTAACCTTTAAGAGCCCAGCTGACATACGTGGCACCTACCAGCGTCCACTCCTATCAACACGACAAGACAGAAGAATATGATACAGACAAAAATCACCAAGAACCAGACACTGTCTGAGAAGGAATCTGAAGGGATGGAAATGCAGCATCTTCCTGAAAAGGAATTCAGAATAAAAATCACAACCATGCTGATGGATCTACAGAGAAATATGCAAGAGCTAAGGGAGGAAGTGAGGGAAGTCAGGAAAGATAGTGCAGAAATGAGACAAGCCATCGACGGGCACAACAGCAGATGGATGAGATTCAAGAGACTGTTAATGCAATAGAAATCATAGAACAGGAACACAGAGCAGCCGAGGCAGAGAGAGATAAAAGGACAGCCAGGAATGAAAGAGTATTAAGAGAACTGTGTGACCAATCCAAACGGAGCAATATTCGCATTATATGAGTACCAGAAGAAGAAGAGGGAGAAAAAGAGAGAGAAAGTGTCTTTGAGGAAATAATTGCTGAAAACTTCCCCATGATGGGGTAAGGAGATAGTCTTGAAGTCCATGGAAGCCCACAGATCCCTAACACAAAGGATCCCAGGAAGGCAACACCAAGACACATAATAATTAAAATGGCAAAGATCAAAGATAAGGACATAGTATTAAAGACAGCTAGAGAAAGAAAAAGATCACCTTCAAAGGAAAACCCATCAGACTATCATCAGACTTCCAAACAGCAACCTTACAGGCTAGAAGAGAATGGCATGGTATATTTAACGCAATGAAACAGAAGGGACTTGAACCAAGAATACTGTATCGAGCATGATTATAATTTAAATATGATGGCAGGATTAAACAGTTTCCAGACAAGCAAAAGCTGAGAGAATTTGCCTCCCATAAACCACCTCTACACGACATCTTAAAGGAACTGCTCTAGATGGAAGCACTCCTAAGGCTAAAAAGCTTTCAAAAGAGAAAGTAAAATCATAGCAAAGAAAGAAGAGCATCCAAATACTAACTAAAGGCAAAGAATAAAACACCTAATATATAAAGAACGGAGGAGGAATAATAAGAAGGGAGAGAAATAAAGAAACATCAGACTGTGTTTACAATAACTTAACAAGAAAGTTAAGTTAGATTGTTAGACAGTAAAGAAGCAACCCTTGAACCTTTGGTAATCACGAATCTAAAGCCAGCAATGGCAATAAGTACATATCTTTCGATAATCACTGTAAACATAAATGGACTTAATGCACTAATCAAAAGACACAGAGTAACAGAATGGATAAAAAAGCAACACCCATCTACATGCTGGCTACAAGAAACGTACCTCAAACGCCAAAATATCCCCAGATTAAAAGTGAAGGGATGGAAAAAGATATTTCATGCAAACAACAAGAAGAAAAAAGCAGGTGTGGCAGTACTTGTATCAGACAAAACAGACTTCAAAATGAAGAAAGTAGCAAGAGATAAAGAAGGACATTACATAATGATAAAGGGGTCAATCCAACAAGAGGATATTACCATTTTAAATACATATGCACCCAACACAGGAGCACAGGCATTTGTGAAACAAATACTAACAGAATTAAAGGAGGAAATAGACAGCAATGCATTCATCTTAGGTGACTTCAACACACCACTCACTCCAAAGGACAGATCAACGAGACAGAAAATAAGTAAAGACACAGAGGCACTGAACAACACAGTAGCACAGATGGACCTAACACATCTACAGAACTCTACACCCAAAAGCAACAGGATACACATTCATCTCAAGTGCACATGGAACATTTTCCAGAATAGACCACATACTAGGCCACAAAAAGAACCTCAGTAAAATCGAAAATATTGTAATTCTACCAACCAACTTCTCAGATCATAAAGGTATTAAACTAGAATTAAACTTTAGAAAGTAAACAAAAAGGCTCACAAATACATGGAGACTTAACAACATTCTTCTAATTAATCAATGGGTCAATGACCAAATCAAAACAGAAATCAAAGAGTATATGGAGACAAATGACAACAACAACACAAAGCCACAGCTTCTATGGGACGCAGCAAAGGCAGTTCAAAGAGGAAAGTATATTGCAGTCCAGGCCTATCTAAAGAAAGAAGAACATTCCCAAATGAATAGTGTGAAGACACAATTACTGAAATTGTAAAAAGAAGAATAAATGAGACCCAAAGTCACCAGAAGGAGGTACATAATAAAGATCAAAGAAGAAATAAATAAAATTGAGGAGAACAAAAAAATAGAAAAAACCAATGAAACCAAGAGCAGGTTCTTTGAAAAAATAAACAAAATAGATAAACCCCTAGCAGGACTCATTAAGAGAAAAAGAATCAACACACATCAATGGAATCAGAAATGAGAAATTAAAAATCATGACGGATCCCACAGAAATACAAAGAATTATAAGAGAATACTATGAGAATCTATATGCTTGCAAGTTGGAAAAACTAGAAGAAATGGACTTTTTAGAAAAATGCAACCTTGCAAAACTGACTAAACAAGAAAGAGAAAAACTAAACAGACAAATCACCAGCAACGAAATTGAAGCAGTAATCAAAAAACTACACAAGAACAAAACCCCCGGACCAGATGGATTCACCTTTGAATTCTACCAGACATATAGAGAAGAAATAACACCCATTATCCTTAAAGTCTTCCGAAAAATAGGAGATAAGCGAATGCTTCCAAACTCATTCTATGAAGCCAGCATCACTTTAATACCAAAACCTGGCAAAGACCTCAGCAGAAAAGAAAACTATAGACCAATATCCCTGATGAACATGGATGCAAAAATCCTCAACAAAATATTAGCAAACTGAATTAAAAAATATAAGAGGATCATACACCATGATCAAGTGGGATTCATCCCAGGGATGCAAGGATGGTACAACATTCGAAAATCCATCAACATCATCCACCACATCAATAAAAAAGGAACAAAAACCACATGATCGTCTCCATAGATACTGGAAAAGCATTTGACAAAATTCAGCATCGGATCATGATTAAAAGTCTCAACAAAATGGGTATAGAGTGCAAGTACCTCAACATCATAAAGGTCATATATGACAAAACCACAGCTAACATCATACTTAATGGCAAGAGGCTCAAAGCTTTTCATCTACGTTCGGGAACAAGACAGGGATTCCCACTCCCTCCACTATTATTCAACATAGTACCGGAGGTCCTAGCCACGGCAATCAGACAAAACAAAGACATACAAGGCATCCAGACTGGTAAAGAAGAAGTCAAATTGTCACTATTTGCAGATGACATGATATTGTACATAAAAAACTCTAAAGACTCCACTCCAAAACTACTAGAACTAGTATCTGAATTCAGCAAAGTTGCAGGATAAAAAATTAACACGCAGAAATCTGTTGCTTTCCTATACACTAACAATGAACTAACTGAAAGAAAAATTAGAAAAACAATTTCATTCACAATTTCATCAAAAAGAATAAAATACCTAGGAATAAACCTAACGAAGGAAGTGAAAGACCTGTACCCTGAAAACTACAAGACATTCCTAAGAGAAATTAAAGAGGACAATAACAAATGGAAATGCATCCCATGCTCTTGGCTAGGAAGAATTAATATTGTCAAAATGGCTATACTACCCAAAGCAATCTGCAGATTCAATGCAATCCCTATTAAAATACCAACAGCTTTCTTCGATGAACTTGAACAAATAATTCTAAAATTTATATGGCACCGCAAATGACCCCGAATAGCCAAAGCAATCCTGAGATGGAGCAATAAAACAGGGGGAATCATGCTCCCTGACTTCAAGCTCTACTACAAAGCCACAGTAATCAAGACAATTTGGTATTGGCACAAAAACAGACCCACAGATCAGTGGAATAGAATAGAAAATCCAAACATCAACCCAAACACATACAGTCAATTAATATTTGATAAGGGAGCCTTGGCAGACATTGGGGAGATGACAGCCTCTTCAGCAGCTGCTGTTGGAAAAACTGGACAGCTACATGTAAGAGAATGAAACTGGACTACTGTCTAACCCCATACACAAAGGTAAACTAAAGGTTGATCAAAGAACTGAATGTAAGTCATGAAACCATAAATCTGTTAGAAAAAAATATAGGCAAAAAGCTCTTGGGCATAAACATGAGCAACTTCTTCATGAACATATCTCCCCGAGCAAGGGAAACAAAAGCAAAAATGAACAAGTGGGACTATATGAATCTGAAATCTTCTGTACAGCAAAGAACACCGTCAGTAGAACAAAAAGACTTCCTACAATATGGGAGAATATATTCATTAATGACGTATCCGATAACCGGTTGACATCCAAAATATATAAAGAGCTCACGCACCTCAACAAACAAAAAGCAAATAATCCAATTAAGAAATGGGCAGAGGACATGAATAGACACTTCTCCAAGGAAGAAATTCAGATGGCCAAGAGGCACATGAAAAGATGCTCAACATCACTAATCATCAGAGAAATGCAGGTTAAAAAACCACAATGAGATATCACCTCACACTAGTGAGGATGGTCAATATCCAAAACACAAACAACAACAAATGTTGGCGAGGATTTGGAGAAAAGGGAACCCTCCTACACTGCTGGTGGGACTGCAAATTAGTTCAACCATTGTGGAAAGCAGTATGGAGGGTCCTCAAAAAACTCAAAATAGAAATACCATTTGACCCACATATTCCACTCCTAGGAATTTACCCTAAGAATGCAGCAGCCCAGTTTGAAAAAGACAGATGCACCCATATGTTTATCAGAGCGCTATTTACAATAGCCAAGTAATGGAAGCAACCTAAATGTCCATCAGTAGATGAATGGATAAAGAAGAGGTGGTACATATACACAATGCAATATTATTTAGCCATTAGAAGAAAACAAATCCTACCACTTGCAACAACATGGATGGAGCTAGAGGGTATTCTGCTCAGTGAAATAAGCCAAGCTGTAAAAGACAAATATCAAATGATTTCACTCATATGTGGAGTATAAGAACTAAGAAAAAAAAAACTGAAGGAACAAAACAGCAGGAGACTCACAGAACCTAAGAACAGACTAGTAGGTACCAAAGAGAAAGGGACAGGGGAGGATGGGTGGGAAGGGACGGGTAGGGGGCAGAAGGGACATTTCTATTAGCAGATGTAATGTTTGGGGGCACAGGGAGGGCTGTATCACCCAGAGAAGACAAGTAGTGACTCTAAGGCATCTCACTATGTTGATGGACAGTGACTGTAATGGGGTTGGGGGGGGCTGATGAAAGGGGTAATCACCATAATATTACTCATTTAATTGTAAATTGATATCAAAATAAACTTAAAAAAAGTGAATTATTGACAAAATATATCATTTGTAAACAATATTCATATTCAAAAATTCTGGTATATCTGTATCAATATTAGTGAATATAGCTCTTGTGGAAAAAGCATACTTGATAGAAAGGATTAGGTGCTTTTTATATAATGATTAAAAAATGTTATGTTCACTGAGAAGACAGAACAATTCTAAATTTGTGTGTGCATAAAAACACAGTGTAAACAAATAAGAAAATTAAAAATCAACATACCTACAAAGAGAAGCAACTCCATAATTGTTTTTGGCAGATTTAAATCAGTAACAATACAAACAGTAAAAGTACAAAAGATTTAAATCATGTGATAATGAACTTGATCAATTGAACTGTTCACTCAACCACCATTACTCACAGTTTTAAATGTGTAAGAATGTTTTATAATACTCTGGCCATATTCTAAGGCATAAAGTGAAATTCAACTAATTTAGGAGGATTTAATTAAAAGAAAGTATATTTTTTGACTCTATAAGTGGGTTTTCTGAAAATGTCATGTCCAGAGGATCCATTTACAGCAGACAGAGAACAATACAGCTAAGCAGCCTCACGTTCCTGGAGAAAAGAGGAGAGTGCAACATGTGTCCAATTTTTGAGCCCTTCAGGGGCTGACAGACACTGGAGTCTCTCTCTGTAGCCTGTCATGGGGCCGCTATGGCACCTGACATATATAGATGTCTGGCAGCTGCTGGAAACAAAAATGAGCTAGGTGACAACGGTCGCTTCAAGGAGCTGAGTTACCACAGACAGAAACAGGGAGCAAGAGATTATGAGCTCCATTTGGCAAATATGGGCAAAATCTTCTAAGTAGGAATCCCCCCCAAAATGTCTGAGAATACATGTCCTCAGATAAGCTTTGTAAACAATATTCATATACAAAGGGTGGGCCCCAGAATCTCTAGGGGGACTAACTGGTGATTGTCTTCCCCTGTATGAATCCAGTTTCCAGTTTAAAGCCTGAGATTGGTTATTGTTTTTGCAAATGTGTAGATATAAACACAAAGTTAAGAGGAACATGAAGAAACAGAAAGTAACCGTATCAAATAAACAAAATAAATCTCCATAAAAATACCCTAAAGAAATGGATGCACATGGATACGTAACAGAGAATTCAAAATAACTGTCATAAAGATGACAAATTTCACAAAGCGTACATCTTTATGTTTACAGTGCAATGCACTAATACATATTGCCTCTAAGGATTGAATTTCATATACAATAATTCAGAACACGTAGATTCTTTAAATGTTAAGAAATTATCAATGTACTTCTGGAAAAAACACAAGAAACTGCTCACTAATATTGAAATGTTCACTTGAAGTAAAATTTAATATCATATATACCTTTTAGGGACTTAAGATATCAGAATTTAAACTATTTCTTACATTGCAATGCAAAGTATGTCTAAAACAAATACATTTCATTTCCAGAGATTTCTGTTAGATAAATAAACTTTACCATGTTTTTGAATAACTCAATCACCAGTTTGTTGGAGAAACTTTGATATGGAGTGGAAGGACTTGGAAATATCAAATAAGCTGTAACATGGCATAGAAAGAGACTACAAAGAAGAAACACACAGATATTTAGAAATGTTGAGATTTTACTGCTCTTTAGAGTGTCCTTGGTTTTTGCGAAAATATATATTTCATTTATTTGAAGAAAATACTACTTTATGGACCACATCTTTGGGGTCTTGTTTTACTTGCTGGTTTCTCAGGGTATGAATGAAGGGTTCAGTATGGGGGCAAGAGAGGTATTGAGAATAGCTACTCCTTTGGTTAATGATGCCTTCTCTTTTGCAGAGGAATTAGCATACACGAATATGCAGCTTCCATGAGAGATGGAAATAACAATCACGTGAGAGGAACACGTGGAGAAAGCCTTTTTTCTCTGACTGCTAGATGGGATTCTCAAAATAGTTCTGATAATGTACATGTAAGATAAAATCACTAATGCCAAAGTGAAAAGCAAATTAATCAAAGCAAAGTAAAAACCAATTGCTTCTAGAAGCCATGTATCTCAGCATGATAGTTGTAAAAGGGGAAAGCAGTCACATGCAAAGTGATCAATGACATTGGAAGTGCAGTAATCCAGCTGGAGGAGAAGCATAAGAGTTGGGAAGATGGTGAGAAACACAACCAGTCAGGCACATAGCACAAGAAGGGTGCAGAATTTCCTGTTCATGATGGTTGTATAATGAAGGGGCTTGCAGGTGGCAAAATAGTGGTCATAAGACATGGCAGTTAGAATATAAAATTCAGTCACCCCCATGAAAATAAAGAAAAATAGTTGGGCTGCACAATTGTTATAGGAAATGGTCTCATCCCTGGTGATAATTGCATCCAGAAATCTGGGAATACATACAGAAGAAAAGGAGATTTCTAAGAAAGAGAAGTTTCAGAGGAAGAAGTACATAGGTGTCTGTAGATGGGAGACCACCAAAGTTAGAGTGATAATAGTCAGGTTTCCAGTGACACTTAATACATATGTGATAAATAAAAAGAGGAAAATCATAATCTGACGGTCAGGATTATCAGAAAGACCTAGAAGGATAAATTCTGTGATCATTGTGTGGTTCATCTCTCTCTCTCTCTCTCTTTCTCTCTCCTTTTCTCTTGAAGACATTTGGGTGGAAAGAATACCAAAGGGAAGAGATGAAATATGTAATTCATTGTGATCAATATCATCATCCTTGATATAATTTGAAAGCGTTTTCTGTAATCCATGCTGATTTTCTTTTCTCTTCACTCTCTTGTTTGCATAATGTTTTATTACATATTTGGGAGTTGAGTCCTGCTTTATTTAGTAGTTCTCTTATTTTGAATCTAGCAGAAAAAGTTAGGAAATCTTCACAAAACTAGCCACATCATTGAAAGATGATGGTAAATAAAAACGAATACTTCTTGCTTTGTCCAATTTTTACAAATCATTATTGCATTTTTTGTTGAAATAATCATATGCAATATGCATTTTACTTTTTTTTCAGTCATGTGTTATTAGAGGATATCACCACCTGAAAACAGAAATGACCTTGATTCCATCAAAAGGTAAAAGTGAAATTTAGAAGACTAATGTAAAAACCCATTACACTTTTTAGAAATCAATTAATGATTTTCTTAGCAAATAAAATTGACATTTTAATTTGTAATTATTATTTAATGTAATTCATTTTATTTTTAATATTAAGATTAGTAGGTATAATTACTGAGATAATGAAGAAATTCTATATATATTATATAGTAATATGTTACATATATATTCACTATGAGATCAAATGAAAAGTTTAATTATTTTATTTAAAAAATATTCAGTTACTTATTGATATGTCTTAAATTCTATTGATATCAATAATGTTTGACATCTATGACTACAAGAAAGATATAGAGAGAAAAAAATTATTTTCAAGCTTTTAGGGACATGCGTGCAGTATTTATCTATTTCTTTTTTTACATCAAAGCACAAATTAGAAAAGAGACTATTTTCCCCAGATCTCAGCAGCTCTTTTACCCAAATTGTAGTTTAGTGCCTTTTACATTTGAATATCTTTTGCAAGCTATTGAGCTTTATGTAAAAATGTTTTATTCTCTTGTAATTCTGACCCACAATTACCTTTCACATGAGACCACTGTTCAATTCATAAGGACAATCCAGAAATATATAAGAAAACCTCTCTCATCTTCCTCATGTACCCAATTAATTTCCAGCTGCACTGGATACACTATGCTGTAGAATTTGTTTTGTGAAAATTGTGACAGATATTTCCTCCATATTTTATAATCAAATTTCTGCTTACAAGAGAAAATGTAAAAGCATTGCTTCTTTGCAAGACACTCGAAAAATTCATGACTAATCATATTTGATTTGTTTTTCTGTGTATGATGGCTAAATAGAAGAAGGTCAAGAAATAAAAATGGAATGTCAGAAACTTTAAGAAGATGTGGAAATACACTATAGCCCTCTTCAATAATTTTTTTCTAGAAGCTAACAAAAGCATTATTTAAAGAGAGAACTGGGAGAGACATTACAACATTGGGTATTGTGAGTACAGATTCTTATACTAGGAGCTGGCTTCCTTCTGGACACACTTATAGGTCAAGTTTTCTAAGTCTACTTGTTTTGAACTTGAAATAGAGTTTCACATTGAGCAGGGTCCAAGGCCAAGTCCCGGCCACAAGTCTGCTGTATTTTAGACCAGGAGGGATTTCCAGAAGCCATCTTTGGGTTGCTCAGTAGCCTCCCGAGTCCCCTACACTGACTCTCCCTTGAGAACAGTTATGTTCATCTGTATTTCCCACAGAGGACTTAAAATGTTGACTTCTACTAAATAATTACTTCCATTAATCACAGTGACTTAATAGTTCATGAGTTATAAAAATAGTTGTGAAGTCTATTTCCTTTCAAAAAGAAAACTTTTAATTTATGTTTAATCTTTTTGAAATAGAAATAATTTCTACTAAATAATTACTTCCATTAATCACAGTTACTTAATAGTTCATGAGTTATAAAAATAGTTGTGAAGTCTATTTCCTTTCAAAAAGAAAACTATTAAAGTAATTTATGTTTAATCTTTTTGAAATAGAAATAATTTCCACATATATCCTTTTTGTTGTTTACCCTTAGGCTTGCAAGTTTATTTTATAATTCTGAGTTAAATAATAACTATTTTGATGTGCATATGCTCACAATCGTTAAAGATGCTATTAAATAGTCTAAATAATTTAATTCTCATTAAAAAACACAATATTTAATAGGGGTCAATTGCGTCCATTGTGTTGTTCTTTTTCGCCTTTACATTTATCACATATTTAACATTCTAATGAGATATATCACATAATATTAATATTTTGCTTATTTGAAATTCTGATTAGTGAATTACAATTATGTGTAATCAGTTAATAATAAGGCATGTATTTGTTTTAATTATATAAACTAATAATTCATATTATGTAATAACCACTTGTTAATAAGTATATTGTTATATACTTAAATGAAATATATAAGCATGCTTTTAACATTAAAAGAATAAGGTAATGAATTTATATAATCAATTGGTAATACAGTCACCAATGCAGAACTAACTCACGGCTAAGATGCTTGTTTGGGATTACTTACTGGAATGGAGGTACTAGAAGAAAGTGTGAAGAATGATGGAAGAAAAGACAGGCATGACTCAAGTTTTTGACAGTGTATATACTGTGTTTATTTACCTTTTGATGTAGCATTTCGGCAGATGTGGCTCAATATCATAGGGACTGATACCCTGTCCACTTCATTAATTTTTTTCCCATCATTACTGAGATATAATTGACATATCACATTGTGTAGATTTGAAGTATATGACATGTTTATTTTACATACTTATGTATTCTAACATGATTACCATGGTGGGGTTAGTTGACACATAGCCACCATTTTTCTGTGGTGAGAACAATTAAGATTTACTCTCTCAGCAACTTTCAAGTATATAAGACAGTATTCTTATAGATCACTTTTGTGGAGATAGTTTAATGCTGTTATATTTTCACCCTAAAAGCCGAATTAATAAGCAACAAGAAACTCTATCATTACTCATGGAGGGCAACTGTGCAGTAATGCTTCCTTGACTGCATCCTCATACCTGTGATTTTCTGAATTGCTATTTAGATGTAGAGGCTTAATCCAGGTTTAGGTTTGAGAACTCTCTTGGAAGACCACTCCAAAAATGGAATTTTAAACTTCCAACAGGAGATACATGTTTCTTTTTTTTCCTTCTTAAAAGCCATTGTTGATCAAAGGTAGTATCCATTTATTCATTATGAGCTTCAAAGTGGTTATATACTTAATCTATCATTTACTGTTTTCATTTTTGTTATTATAGTTTACACAGAGGAGCCTGGATGAGTGTCTATTTTATACTTTTTTCATTATTCAGAGTTCGTTCTCCAGTATTTTTTTGACTACGTGCATTTATAAAATTTTGTATTTTTTGTAGGTCACATTAGTGATTGACATTAATATTTCCAGGGCAATCTGACTTGACAACACTGCCTCTCTGGAGTACTTTAGCCAAGGGGAAGCTCTTCTGGTTGACTTCTGACTATTTTAGATGTGACAGTTTCTGCCTGATCCCTTCCTATATTGTACTGGTAAGTTTATCAGGTTCATGCTACATATTCCAGCATTGTGACTGGACTGAGTCTTTTCTTCAAAGAGTCCTCCTTATGTTGGTCAAAAAATGGTAAATCAAGGTAAGAATTTGAGCATGAGTTGTGGTAGCTGCTGTGATTTCCATCACCTTTCCTATGTGTTTTTCAGTGAATACCGCCAGCAAATATGTATTGTTTAAAGATAAAATACCTATGAGTGCATAATAACATCATGTATCATTCAAATCAAGGACTGATACCATAAACCTGTCCTTGTCACCAGTCAAATCACAAAACACAATGACAAGATTTTGAGGAAAAGAAAGGAATAGTTTTTAATTTGCTGGCAGAAGAGGAAATGGCAAGCTCATGCCTTAAAGAACCACTGTTCTCACAAAGTCTAAGCAGTTAGGGCTTTTAAAGGGTACATTGTTCAGGAGAAGTTGTGGTGTTGACAGCTACATAAAAAAGCAACTTGCGAGGATCTAAGCAGACATTTCTTCCCTGATTCAGTTGCTTTTGGTTTCTCTTATTGGCTCCTCCCCGCTTCTCCGGGGGTAGGATTCTTTGGGTTCTGCAAAAACTGCATTATCTGACACAGAAACTCAGGAAACAGGAAGAACACAAAGAAACTGTCTCCTGTTAGTGGTTACAAAATTTTTGGAGCTACTTAAGTCCATTTTCAAGTTAAAGTTAATGTTAAATTTTAAACCCAGATACTTAATTCAGTTTTGTTCTTTCACAATCCCCACTGTCAATTTTCACCTTCCATTTCAAGGGGAGTGTGGATGACAAAGTTCATCTGCCTACTTCTTGCTGAATTAATGCAACAAGTGATCAGAGTTTTTTAAATGAAAGGCATACACCTGTTGTCACCAAAGATGATACTGTTGTCCCAAGGTGTGAGTGTGGATTTACATAATTTAGGAAGACACCATATTATGACGGTGAACCCAAAATAAGGCAGTAAGATTATCAGAAGACATGAGAGACAGAATTTAAATATCCCATAATTATGGACTTGAAACTGCTGGGGATCCAGGGGAACAAACCAGAAAAAAAATCTTCTATTCCTGTCCTAAATCCTCCTAAAAATGGTGTGTGGTGATCTAAATTATGCTGTAACTGAGTAACTTATTGGCAAATCCTTTCAATGACAGTTTCAAACTGGACAGAAGTATTAATGTACATGCAATAAGACGTATTTGCTATACTGCAAATGCCTCCTTGTTCAACCAATATATAATCTAATGCGATTTTATTATGTAATACTACTTCAGCTAAAGAATCAAGTGATTTCTGTAAATTTGCAGGTGCTTTGGCTGTGTCATTAGCCAAAATAATCAAGGAACTAGAAAAATTTCCAAGTATATGTTCATGTACAGCCAGATCCCACCAGAGAATGAAGGACTAGCCAAAGAAATAATGGATCTCCATCAAGAATTCTTCTAGGTAGATCTCAGGTTATTCTGGTAAAAAGCTTGAGAGAACTAGGGCAGTGTTTAGTTTCATTGATACGGTGAATGGAGAAAGGGGTGAATAATGTTGCTAGAAGGCATTGCATAGGTGTAGAAATTTATCAGGTATAATTGGGAACCCAAAGGACTCCACCTGTCTTACTGTAGCTCCAGGGAAGGGTGTTCCTAGCCCAGGGCGAGTACACTGAAACTGGTGAAACCAAAATAAGTCAAGCAGAAGGTAATTTGGGAAAAAGACTTTTATCACTTACAGTCACTAACCAGGCTCAGCACTACCCATCCCCTCCAACCACAATTTGTGCTCTACAGCCACAGTGCTTTCTCTAGCTCCCCCAGCACCATCAGGGAGGAACTCCATCAGTGGGTCCTTGGTGACTGGCAGATTCAAAACCAATTATGTTAAAGAAAAGGAGGGGAGGAGAGAATGGCCATTTTCTCTCCACCCCTTACCCCAGATCAACAGAAGCTACTGCAGTGATAAGCAGCTACTGATATGTAAATGATCTAAGGCCATGCAGGAGATTCTGGTAATTCTACCTCCCTATTTTTCTGGGGGTAGGATCACTTGGTTTCTGCAAAATCATCTTTCTGCATTATCTGACCCTGAAACTCAGGAGACAGGAAGAAAAAGAGAAACTGCAACCTGTTAGTGGTTTCAATGTTTTTGGGGCTACTTAAGTCCATTTTCAAATTAAAGTTAATGTTAAATTTTAAACCCAGATATTTAATTCACAATCCACACCTCCAGAATTTTTACCTCACAATCTACATGCCCCTAATCTACTGCAGTGGCCCATGTGTGAAAAACTGGAGTACTGCAACCACACTAACAACATACAATAACAACAGGAATTATGATACAGGTAGCAATAAAATCATGACAATCCTCAAGCCTGAGGATCCAGCTTGGTAAAAATTCCTACTCAGATTAATTCCATAGCTAATGCATTCCACAGGAATATCAGCTGAACTCGTAAGGAGCTCCATGCACATTCAGCAAGGAGCAGGTTTGACTAGAGGGAAGGTCCAATATACAAAGACTGCAGAAGAAAATAACCTTATGGGCAATAAGACATATGTTTTAATGACTCAACATAGGCAAATCTTGTCCATCAGGTAGGATACATGCAAGAGAGTGGACATCTGATAGAACAGTGGCAGGATAGGTGTCCATCCTGGTCTATTATATCAGACATTCACCCCTTCCCCTGTTGGAATTATGGATGTGTTGGTATGTAGGGCTATTGGTGGTACATGCATTGTCCAGAAAGACAAAACAAAACTTCCCAAAAGATGCTCTTAACTTCCAGTGGTTCTGGGTACCTGATTGTGATCTTTGGGGCTCACACTCAGGAGGCCAGCTTCCAGGCCTTGTCCCCAAGGTGCCAGAAGGGCCAGCCATCATTGGTCCCTGTGTTGGAATTTCCATCGCGATGCCCACTCAACAGAGCCTCCAGGGTTTAACATGGCTGGTGCTGGCAGCAGGATGATGCTCTGTTTACCACATTCTGTCTTCAATAATTCCTCATTTGTTTGCACATGCAGTTGTATAGAAGAGGCAGCAATGTGTGTTTTCAGCATGTTCACACAGCTCAATGCCCCCTTCTGGGGGTCTCATCCGAATGCTGTAGCACTGTCCACAAGTGGACTAACCAGCCCCATAGACTACGGGTGTCTGACTTCAACAAACCATTGTACCTCCCTATCATACCTGCCCCAGTAGGTTTATATGATACATGAAACTTCCACTTTATTCCTAATTGCTGCTCCTATTCTTGTAATGCAGGTCCAGTAAAGTGGGTGCCTTGATTACTCTCAATTACCTGCTGCTGGCCATAGGCTGCCAAGACGCTCTAGGACCCTTTTGGTCATATTCTGACCTGCACTGATGTGCAGGAAAAGGAACCAACAGGTCAATAGCTGTGTCCACATGAGTCATGGCTTACCAATATCCTTCTGATATGGGCAGAGGCCCAATGTAAGTCTATCTGCCCCCTGACAAGGGATATTTGCCCCTTTACTATTGCCCCATGTTGCTGCAGGATTTGGTGAAAGTCCCCCTTAGAGCACACGAGGCACTCCTTCCAGGCTCTTCTGACTTTTTCAGAGGTCAACGCAAGCCCCACCAATCGGCGACAGCCCACATTGTCTTTTGCCCTGCGTGCAGCAAATGCTGATATAACCGCAGGGCTACATCAAAGGCAGGTTTTCCTTCTATCCAGCGCTCCTGGGCCAATGTGACTGCTTCATCATTTTCTGGGGATGCCAAAGGCAAATGGCCAGTCACATGATATACAGTGAGTGTTTTAGTCTGACCAGAGGGCCATATGTCTTCCCACAACTCTTGCCCCAAAAGGGACTGGGGACAAACCATCCAGTTGGCATGGTACCATATCGGAAAACATAGGGTCACGCCCAAACAGACGGCTCAGCTGTCAGTGCAGACAACAATAGAAGAGGTCTCCTGCGTGATAACATGCTATACAGCCTGCAACTCAGCCCATGACTGCTCTTCCCCTCCCCATCCACCATCCATATTGTCTCAGTCTTAGGATGGAAATCCACAGCCCTCCATTTCAGGGGCTGCCCACAACTGGAGCTGTCTGTATACCAAGCATCTTCACATATAGGGACTTTTACCACCTAGAAAGGATACTTGGCTACCAATGGCTCAAAAGCAAGTTCTTCCTGTTTTCCACTAATATATGTCACTGACCACAATAACCATTGGATTTCAATATAAGGGTCTGGTGAAGAGGGCGCTATGCTGCTGTAAATATGCATCCTATTTGGACAGTGAAGATGTCTGTGCCATATGCTCTGTGGCCTTTGGGTCCAGTCTCACACTAACGTTGAATGGGTTAAGTTGTAATTACCTTCATAGAGCTGTTCCTGTAATGATGCTCTGTAGACAGTGAGACAAGGTACACAGCAGCCAGTTGCTAAAACTCATAGTCATCTTTCACAGTGGCTTGGGTATAGGGGTGGAGCATGGAGTGCTCCACAACTTGGGGAGGGGGCTGCTTCTCTTCCTTAGGAACCTGAGGTTGTGGCCTCTTTATTTCCTTAACTACAAATGGGCAGGCTATGAATACGGGAGGGGCTGGTGCCTCAGGCAGTGTCCTCAGCAGCAGTTCTGTTCTTGGTTCCACCATCTCCTCCTGCCCTGGCTCCTGCTCCCCTAATGTCTCATCTGCCACCTATGAGGTTGAAGGCATTACCCCTTCTTTCACCTCCCCCATGGCCTCTTGAAGCTCACATTTTTCTGCTGCCCCTGCCATGCCACTAGTATGTTTTTCAGAATCACAATCTCAGTTCTTAATATCTTTCACTTACTTTTCAGAGCATTCCACATCTCATCTCCCTGTACTTCCTATTGATGCTGAAGTGCATCTCTCTCCTTGGTAACCCTTTCCAATGCTGTGATAAACAGCCACCCACTTTTCCTGCCACCCTGTGGTCACTCAGTTCCCCTAATGAGTACCTGATTTTGCAGAGGGCCAATTCCACTGGCTGCAGTGTCCCCACCCCTTCCCAATTCTGGGGAGGGCCCCACTTCTCTAGGAGGCACTTGACCCAAGATCAAATCCTCACTGAGGAATCCCTTGATGGAACGCTTGTTGAATACCAACTACACATAGGTGTGTCCTTCCTTGGGTGTTTCCCCACCACCCATAGTGGATATCCGATGGTATCTACCCATCATCTATAGGAGCATCCCACCCAAATATCACGCCCATGAAGACAGATTTTAGATTCACCAGATCCTGCCGACTCTTCGCAGGTGTTTCTGGCCCAGTGTGTGTCCCCTATGAAACTGATGAAACCAAAATAAGACAAAGGGAGGGGTAGGTTGGGTTGGGAGAAGACTTTTATTTCCTAGTCACTACAAGGCTTGATATCCTCTGTCTTCTCCAGATGAGGCTCACACCCTGAAGCCATAGTATGTTCTCTACTTCCTACCTGCCCCAACCAGGAGGAACTCCATAGGCAGGTCCTTGGTGACTGGCAGATGCCAGACCAATTACTGACCACTAATGGAAGGCAGGAGAGAATTACTATTTTCTCTCTACACCTTTTCCCAGACTGATGGGAGGCTCCTCAGTGGTAAACACCTATTGATATGTAAATGGACTAAGACCAGGACAAAGATTCTCAAAATTCTGCCATTTACCCTACAGTTACAGATGAAAACATCCTGTAGGAGCACAGAAATAAACTGAATAATTCTTTTTAGTATCTGATACAACCTATCATATTTTCAAGGCCTCACTTTCCATCCTAGTTGAGTGTGAGAGTAACAGGTCACAAATATAATGATCTGGGGACAGGAAATTAGACAGTTCTGAGCACAAATAGGCAAGGCCTCTTTAGGCTCAGGGGATACATGTGGAAAGATATAGGAGTTTAAATACCAGTTAGTTGTCTCTTAAAATAGACTGTACATAGTTCTGTAATAAAAAAATGTAGTGACACCGCAAATCTTTCATGTGTTGCATGGGTGAATGAGCTATTCTCACTAGACACATGAGGGTAGAGGCAAAATTTATGGAATACCAGTGTATTTAGGAACTGCAGAGAAATTCATGCCTAGATGTCCTAAAGGATCACTGACCTGTCATGAATTTGGCTTTTGGGAGGAAATCCAATAATCAGATGGTTACTGGATGCCACAGTTTGGGTGATATGCACTAGGGCACAGTCCTTCCACCCTGTAGAAAAAGAAAGAGCAACAGACATAATTAGCAAATACATGTCATTATTAGGATTTATTTTGCTTAGAGATATTTTCGGTCTTTTAAAGGATGGTTCCTCTATGTATCTTCTATCTTTAGGGACCTTTTTTATTCTGCTTTGATATTTCTGCAATTTTACTCCTCCCAACTTTAGAGAGGTGTGGGTAGTCAGGAGCACATCATAGCATCCCTTCCGTTTTTCCTCCAACTGTGGGTAAGGTGCTTGTTCTTTCCAAGCTTTTAGTAGGACATAATATCCAGGTCACAATGGATGTAAAGAGACATCAAGAGAAAGAAGCAACCTGGAAGAAGCAAAAGTGTGAACAGTAGTTAATATTTGACTTATTTGCTGAATGTACTGCTTTATCCTACTTTCTTCTAATACTGACAAAGTAGAAAACTGACCTTACAGTTTCAGGAAGGGTCTTCCATATATTATTTCATGGGCTTGGTTTAAGCCTGCTTCTAGGTGTTACACAGAAAAATAGACATGAGCGGGTGGCAGGAGATAAAGGCTGGTAAAGCTGACTGAAAGGGCTCAAAAATTAACCATATAAAATTTGAGAACCATAAAGGAATCACAGTTAATGAATTAATTAATTGAAGTCCCAAAGGCCAGGAGCTACTTGGAATGTCCAGATATTCCCCAGATAAGGAAAAGTATCCAAGTACAGCCCATGTCTTCATTTTATTAATTAGATCGTGTCATTGTAAAATCTACTTAGCCTGCACAAAGGCCCAGCTCATTCTTTAACCTTAACCTATATGCTGTTATTCCCCTTCTTCTGGCCCCTTAACTGAGCAACTTTACACATCATGCCTTATGCTGACCCTTACCCGAATTGCCCCATACCCCAATTCCTTTAGCATGCCTCCTCTCTGAGGTTGCACACACTCACCTTTCTTTGAGAGTGTCACTCTCTTTGTCTACTCCAGATAAATAGGGAAGGACTGCTTAGATGCTACAAGTTCTGGGGCTTGCTCGTTCTCATTACCTGGGTGACCCAGATGGAACTGTGGCTGTGCAATCATGCTCCTTGTTAACTTGCCTGAAAATCTCCTTTCTTTGCCTTTGGGAAGTTCTCAGAACATAATCTCACTTCTTCCAGTGCTTTGGTTCCCCAAAATCTTGTGGGGGGTGTAGGAACTCAGTTCTCACAATGCTCAGTTTCAAGCAGACACCAGATGCCAGGTGACACTGACTTTAGGAGTTGGCAGGGAATTATGCTCTATGCCGAGTAGGAGTTCAATGAGCTTCATTTTACTCCCTCTTTTTTTCCTTCCTCTCTGCTATATTCAAGTAAACCTGCCTTTGTCTACCTTGACTCTGACATATTCCTCCCTTGGAGTATATTCAAATAAAACCCTCACTCTGCCTCACTGTTGTGTCCCTTCCTTTCACCTCTTTGTTGCAGCAGGGGCAACAACCAAAGAGAACAAATCAACCCTCAACATAGGCATCACCCTAATTCTGAGCAGGGCAAGCAACAATACCTTCTCTTATTTTAGACTAGTTTCTTGGCACAGTTTAGCATTGTTTTTTTAAAAGTACGATTTATCTTTTCTATTTTTCCCATCAATTGTGACCTGCATGAGGCATGTAGATTCCATTTTATTTGTAAAACTTTACTTACCTTCTGAGCTGCTTTTAGATAAAGGACAGTCCATTATCACTCTGTAAGTACAACAGGAGTTGATATCTAGGAATTATTTCCTTGAGGAAGGTTGTCAACACCACATTGGCTTCCTCTGTAATTGCAGGAAATACTTCTACTTACCCCAAAAATGTATCAACCAAAACTTGTAGATATCTGAAGTCCCCTGTAGTCTTAGCCATGTTTGTGAAGTCAGTTTGCAAATATTCCAAAGGACCATTTTCCATATACTTACTCCCCTTTCCAATGAGGGTTTCTCAGCTTTAAGAGTATTGTGAGCACATAACTGACAACTCTGAGCAAATTGCTGTACAGTAAATAAAGCAATCTGAAATACGTGGTTACTAAGTTCATCAGATCATTTCATACATAATGAGTAATGTCATACAATCGTCTCATGGGTTTGATCAGGGCTTCTGGCAGCAATATTAGTCTGTGAGAGCTCAACTTCCATGTGGAATTTTCATCCCACTGATCAGAGAACCACTCTTTGGGCCTCTTTTCATTTTCTTCTGCATAATGAGGTTTGAATCTGACCAAATCTAATTGAGATAGCAGATCTCTTAAAAAGGAGTTCCTTTGGCTGCTTTCTCTGCAGCTTTATCAGCTGCCTGGTTCCTCAGTCCACATAGCTCCAATATTTGGTGCCCTGGACAACACATAATGGCCACCTCTTCAGGTTCGTCACTGCCTGAAACAAGACTAATATTTCAACTGCATATTTTATGTCCTTATTTCCTGCTGTTGGACACCTTCTGTCGTTCCAAGTTGCTTCACGGGCATGCAGAATCATGAACACATATTTAGAGTTTGTATAAATGTTTACCTTCATTCCACTGGCCAACTGGAGGGCTCTAATCAGTGTAATCAATTCTGCCTTCTGTTCTGAGGTTCCAGATGGCATGCTGTGACCTCTATAACCTGCTCTGCTGTGACCATTGCATATCCACCTTTCAGGGTCCATGTCCCATGAAGCTGTTTCCGTGGGTAAACAGCTCTCAATCTGGCTTAGGCAAGGGAAGTTCAGTGAGATACATACAGCTGCAAAAGACAGTCTCTAAAATTTCCAATTGTGCTGTAATTGTTCCTTTCATCACAGGCAATACAGTAGCAGAGTTTAGAGTAGACACAATCTTTAATTTCAAATTGGGGTTGTCAAGAAAGATGGCCTAATATTTCCCTAGCTCCCCTGCTGTCAGCCAGTAAACTCCTTTTTGTTCCAACAAATTCAGTGGACTGTGGTCTACAATGGGCTGAATCAAAGTGAACTTTTCTGCTCCCTGCAGTAAGTCACATGTGGTAGCTACTGCTCATAGACAGGGAAGCCATCCTCTCACAGGTTGTTCCAGTTGTTTGGACAAATATGCCACCATTCATCGCACATCCCCCAATGCTTGTGTCAGTACTTCTTTCCACTTCATGTACACAGCGCTTAAATACATTTTAAGATGAGGTAGGCCCAAACAAGGGGCTCTCATTAGTTTTTATTGAGGGTTTTTAATGCATTGTGACATTGTGTTATCCAAATCAGAGACTTCACATCAGAGCCTTTTAAAGCTTCATATAGAGGTTTTGCAATACATCCAAAATTAAGAATCCAGATATGACAAAAACTGGCCATTCCAAGGAATTCCCTCAGCTGCCATATTTTCCCAGGGACGTTTAAATTTAATGTGGTTTGTTTCTGATCTACCATAAGGCTCTGGGTTCTTTTACTTAATTGGAAGCCCAAGTAAGTCACTTACTGTTTACAAATCTGAGCCCTGTGAGGTGACAATTTATATCCACATATAACCTAATGATTTAAAACAGAAATAACATAACCAAAAAATATTCAAACTCTGGGCTTGCTATAAACAGATCATCAGTACTTCATAAAAGAATGCCCTAATCTAATTTTGAAATTTTCAAGTTTTTGCTAAGATTTCACTGAATATAGAGGGAAAGTTCTTAAATACCTGTGGCAGTACAGTTCAACAGTATTGAGTAGTAACTTTAGTCTCAGGATCTTGCCATTAAAGTCAAATGATAGTTAAGTCTCCTTCAAAGAATGCATCCTTGAATTCCAACACCGAGAACCACCTGTAATCCCCCAGGACTGTACCAGGAAGGTATCTGGGTTTGGTACAGTGGGATGTATATTTTGTACAATATCACTAATGACCCTCAGGTCTTGTACAAACCTATATTCATTAGTATGAGGGTTTTTTACAAGAAGAATTGGAGTATTGTAAGGAGACAGGCATGGCTGCTTCAGTTGAGTCTAAAAAATTTGGCCAAGATAGGTTAAATTCCCCCCAAAGCCTCTTTCTTTAGAGGATGTTCCTTTTTGGGGGGACATCCAGTGCCTTCTTTTAAATGTATTCCTATAGATATTGGTTTTAAAGCTCACCTCGCGATCCTATCTGCCCACACAGTTTTACTCACTCTCCTAGATCTCATAGACATGGAACCATCTTTTCACGTTCCAATCCAAAATTAGCCTTGATCAACAGAGAGTCAGCCACCACAGTAGAGGTGACTGGGCAACCTTGAAGGAGATCATTACTACTAACTCTGGAGTGTCACCTGAGAAAACAACAGTTAAGGCACAGCTTTCTGTATATTCCTGATTGTCCCATACCCCCCTTAGGACAAGACGTGCTTTGTAACTTAAATGCCCCCCAAATTTTGTCATACAGAGGAAAAGAGCTCTATCTACAGGTCCCTCCTGAACATGTTGTGTGCCTTCAGTTTTCAGTCACTACAGAAGAACAGAAGAATTAAGATCCTTTTTCTCCTGAGAAGTTCATTCATTAACTCCATTATTTTTAGTTTTGCTTCTCACTCTACTGCTCACCAACAATGGAACTGAAGAGTTTCTTCCTTTGATTGGTTAACATAATTTATATGCCAAGAATAATATTACCAGTTAGAGCCTTCCCTGACTACATTATAAAAATATCATTATGGCCAATTTAAATCATGTGAGCAAAAAAAAGCCAATAATATTGTGCAGGTTCTTAGTAAAGGCTATTCAAAATTTGCAAGTCTCAATAGAATTTCAAATATGTATAGAGAAAACACAAATTCTTATTCTGTTTTGTATTTTAAAATCATTCTATCACATTGGCTATTCCATGGCCACTTGTTTTTTATTCAGAATTATAGATCAGTGATTGCATGGATGTGGGAAATCATAGTAATCACTTACAAGTTAATCGCTTCTCACCTCATATTAATCACTTACAAGTTAACTGCTTCTTACCAACACTAGTTCCTGTACCTGTGACTCTTGATGCATAAAGGAATATGGTATATTACAGTTATGCTAGAAAAACAGTATATTACAGTTATGATTTTTTTTTATGATGTGACTGTACTTACTTTGCTTCTTGTAAGTAGAAGTAGATCATCAATCACTATGTAATGTGGTCTTTCACAGACCTCTATTAATTGGTATGTAGTATGATTTTCCCTGGACCTCTACTGTGTTGACTGATCAATAAATGTGAGAGGTGCTCATTCAGCGTCACTCTTGAGCTGTTACGCCTTGAGTCCCCTGGCTGGTCCTTTCAGGTCTTCAAAATCTCATCGTGTTGCCTCCCTTCCCTGCGGGTCAGGGCATGGAGGAGCCAACAATGGAAACTACAGATAGTTTTAAAAGAAAACAAAAATACAGCCACTTCCAAGTTATAAAGAATGTTTGACAAATGAGCTCAGCATTTCCTGCAGTTGTGACATAGATGTAAGAAGATAGTAAATCAAAAGATTAAAATTTCAGTTTTCGTTTATTGAATCTTCATGATGGCATTTATTTATATTAATAAATACATTGATTTGTTTGTATAAAATAGAACGTTAAAGTCAAAATCTTTGAAAGTGTGTATTTAACTGGTTTCATACGGAGTAAGTGGGGGGAATCAGCATGGGGCAACAGAGGTACTGAGAATAGTTACTCCTTTAGTCAATAATGCCTTTTTTTGCAGAGGGATTAACATACATGAGTATACAGAAAATGAAGAAAAATAGTTGGTCTACACAATTATAGGAAATTATTTTATCTCTGGTGATAATTGCCTTCAGACATCAAGGAATATGTGCAACTGTAAATGAAGGTTTAGAAAGAGAAGTTCTAGATAAGAAATTCCTCAGCAACTAAAA
The DNA here is from genome assembly GCA_032199065.1 of Smutsia gigantea. NCBI lineage: Eukaryota > Metazoa > Chordata > Mammalia > Pholidota > Manidae > Smutsia > Smutsia gigantea. The sequence continues at coordinate 136,540 of JAVSCE010016403.1, read as the reverse complement.
TTGACACCGGCCTGTGATTTTAAATGCTCTTTCAGTTTTTCAGTTTTGTTTTTTAGTTGTGTTTCTATAATCCTTTACATAAAGGTTTTTCACATCCATTTTTATAGATGCATTCTAGTCTTGGTTTTGTCAATATTAGAAAAGATAATTTGTCACAAGGTATGTGGGGATTTATTATTATTATTCATTATGCTTACATATTAGTCATATAAATTCTCTGGAATATATTGAATAACTATAATGCAAAAAATTAAATTCATTTCCTAAAAGAACCAGAGAAAAATATTTTAAAATACCACCTTAAGACAACTCATGGGTGTGGAGTTGTGGGTAATTATTTTGTCCATAATATTTTTTCTACATTTCCAAACTGTGCATATCTTTCACTGGCAATAAGAAGAAAGTAGTATTTTGAGAATATTGAAAATGTGTCAATATCTTTATTCTCAATTTTTCACAAATCTTGGTACCTAATTTACTTCTTTAGGTAAATACATTATAAACTTCATGATGATGAATTCTTAATAAAATTGTCTGCAACATTATTATGAATGTATACCTACTATATCATCAAATTTGACAATTAATGATTTGTGGTCAACATTTCTTTAAATGTATGAACAATGGAGACTCTACTCACAATATTATTTTACAGAAATTTCCAGAGATTGATAATATTTTTGTAAATAATAAAATCTCTAAAAATTAAAGAGTTAAAATAGCAACACCACTTCATTACACTTAACAAAAGCAATATTTTCTTTATATTACAAATATTTGGGCATGTAGGTGGTACGTTTTCGACTGTTTCATAAACATAAGGGGATTTTAAATTTTTAAAAATATGGTTACAGTTAGAATCTCATTAATGTCCATACATTATGATTGGTTAATGATTTGGTTTACTTTATAGTTTTCCTATATCTCTTTTTCTTTCTCTCAATGAATTTGTCAAAATAGACTTTAAACATTTACTTTCATGTACATACATCATACCAAAGCTTATGGGGTATAGCATAAGCAGTAATAACGAGAACGTTCAGAGTGGTAAGTACATACATTTGAAAAGAAGAAGTATCTAAAAAAAAACGTCACTAATTTTGCACCTCAAAGAGATAGAAAAAGAACAAACCAAGCGCAGAGTTAGAAGACAGAAAGAAACAGCAGAAGTTAGAGCAGAAATATATGAAATAGCAAATAGAAAAATGATAGAAAATCTGACAAAACTAAGGTTTGTTTTTGTAGAGATAAACAACTGACTAAGCCTTACTAAACCAAGAAAAAAAAGAGATTACTCAAATAAATAAAATCAGAAATAAAGAGCCATTATAACAGATGCAACAGAAATTGTAAAAAGACTCAAAAAAAAACTATGAAAAATTATAAAACAACAAACTGGATGTCCAAGAAGAAATTAATTAATTCCAAGAAATATACAATCTACCAAAACTAAATCATGAAGCATTAAAAAGCATGAACAGTACCGCTCTAACTGGTATTGATATTTATTCAATAATAAAAAGATCTTCCAACAAAGGAATTATCAGGAACAGATGGCTTCACATGTGAATTCTACCAAACCTTTAAGAAAGAAATGACTCTAATTTTCTCCAGTCTTTACTTATCATTAAAGAGGACAGACACTCCCAAACTCATTTCATGGGGCCTGCATTATGCTGATATCAAAGTCAAACAAAGACAACATAAGGAAATAAAACTACCAGCCCAAATCTCTGATTCATATAGATATAAACATCTCTTCAATTTCAATAGTATACTAAAAGAGTCATATACAATGACCAAGTGTGTTATATCCCTGGGATATGCGGGCTGCTGAAAATCATATGAAAATCCATGTGAGACACTACATTAACAAATTAAATGATAAAAATCACATTATCTCATGAATAAAAAAGCATATAGCAAAGTTCAACAAATGTTCATGATAAAAGCTCTCACCAAACTAGCAATAGACAGAAATTACCTCCATATAATAAAAAGCATATATGAGAAACAACAGCTAACATTATACTTAATGGTGAAAAACTGAAACCCTTTCTTCTCAGATTAGGAACAAGCAGGGATTATTCTCTCACTTGCCTGCAACATATTATTGAAAGTCCCAGCCAGAATAATTAGGCTAAATAAATCAATGGCATGCCTATTTGAAGATGACATGATCTTATATATGGAAAACCTTAAAAAATCCTTAAGAAAAATTCAAGAGCTAATAAATGACTTTAGTAAATTTGCAGGATAAGAAAATCAAATTAAAAAATCAGTTGCATTTCTATACACTATTCACAAACTATCTGAAAACAAAATTAAAAATGTCAATTACAAAGGCACCAAGAAGAAAACAACACTGAAAAGGAATCTTCACTAAGGATATAAAAGACTTATACATTGAAAAATACAAAACTTTGATCAAAGAAATTAAAGATGACCCAAACAAAAGGAAAGCCATCTAGAATTCATGGTTTGGAAACATATTATTGTCCATGCTACCTAATGAGATCTATAGATTCAGTGTAATCTCTGTCAAAATACCAATGGCATTTTTATAAAAATAGAAAAAAAATTCTAAAGTTCATATGGAACCACAAAAGGCCATGAATAGATAAATCAATCTGGAAAATAAAGAACAAAGCTGGCTTTCAGGTTTCAAAAAATATTACAAAGATATGGTAATTCAAAACACTAACATACTGGCATAAAGATAAAGGAATAGACTGATGGTGCTCAGAATAAACTCATGTATATACGGTCAACTGATCCTTGACAAGGGTACCAATAACACACAATAACAAGTGTGCCAAGACATCAACAAATGGTGTGGGAAAACTGGATATCCACATGCAAAAGAGTGATACTGTACTCTTACTCCACACACAGAAAGCAACACAAAATGGATTAAAGATTTAAATGTAAGACATAAAGCTTTAAAACTCCTTAGAAGAAAACGTAGGGGAAAAGCCTCCTGACATTGAACTTTTCAAAGATTTAACTGACACGACGCACAAACTCATAAGCAATAAAACTAAAAATAGAAAAGCAGAACTACATCACACTAAAAATCTCTTTCTCAGCAAAGGAAACAATCAACAAAAAAAAGAGGGAAAAGAAAACCTGTAGAGGGAAGAAAATATTTACAAAGTGTATTGGGTAAGGGTTAATGTACAAAATATACAAGGAACTCATACAGTCAATGGCAAACATGCATAAACCCTGGTAACCTAATTACTAAATGGACTAAAGACATGAGTGGACATATTTTTCAAAGACATACAAATATAAGGAAATAAATGTCCAATAGGTATATGATAGATGCTCGATGTCACTAATCATCAGGGAAATTCAAATTAAAGCCACAATGATACGTCACCTAACACCTGTTATGATGGCTATTATCAAGAAAGCAAAAGACAGTAAGTGCTGGCAAGGATGTGGAGATCATAGAATCCTTGTACATTGTTGGTAAGAATGCAGAACTGTGTAGTCCCTGTGGACAATAATATGAAGATTCTTTGAAAAGTAAAAATAGCACCAACACATTATCTATCAATCCTATTTCCAGGTATGTATTAAAAATGATTTACAGCCGTATCCCAGAGAGGCATTAATACTCCCATATTCCCTGAAGCAGTGTTCACAAGTGTCAACATGCAGAAGCAACCTAAATGTCCATGGAAGGATGAATGAATACAGAAAATATGGTAAATGCATACAAAAGGATATTATACAGCCTTAAAATAGAAGTAAATCCTGTCATACACGACAACATGAATGAACATTTACACTAAATAAACTGGCATTCACAAAAGGAAAAAAACTGTATGAATTCACTTGCATGAAATATCTAACACACTCAAACACAGAATCACGTAGTGGAATGGACATTGCCAGGAGCTGGAGGAAGAAAAGATAGGGGAATTGTAAACTAATGATTTTTTCCTAGAGAAATTCTAAGATGGTGAAGGGAATTCATTTCAAACACAAATCAAAATCACAAAATTGTATTTCCTGTATAAAGTAAAATTTGATACCAATATTTATGGTGTCTCCTCCATTCCTGGTGATAATTTTTTTTCTCTAAACAAAGCTCAAAATACAATTTTACTTTCTAAAATATTGTTTAAGAAGTTGCAAATAACAAGGTTCACAAAATGAATGTCTGAAAGACATACAAAAAATTATTTAAATTAAATGAGAAATATATTAAACAAATGTGCCTGTGAACTGTTAGAAAATAAGCAAATAAATGAACAATATGAAAAGGAGGCCACTGTGATTTGAAAATGCTACTGAAATTTCATTATTGCTTTTTTTAAATTGCTCTGCAAGGTGTCCCTAATTCATTACACCACATCATTTCAACTGCTTGTGAAAAATAGTCTTCCACACCATGTCCATGAATTCTCTCTTGATGTGCTGATGATTTCTTAGGCTGTAAATGAAGGGGTCCATGCTGGTGGGGGCTACCAAGGAATTTAGCACAACTCCCTTGCTAAGAGACTGTCTTTTGCTGATTGTTTAATATATATAAATATGCCGCTGACATTAGAAATGGAGATGACAATAATATGGGATGAACACCTGGAAAACACCTCGGTCCTCTGACTAGTAGAAGAAATCCTCAAAACTGTTCTAATGATATACATGTAGGACAGAATTATAAATGCCAAAGTGAATATGAGAGTAAACACAGCACAGGAAAACCTCATTATCTCTAGAAATTTTGTGTCTGAACAAGATAGTTGCAGAAGGGGAAAATAATCACAGGTAAAATGGTCATTATATCTACATGAGCTGAGTACAGTAACAAGGTTCAAAAGAGACATGAGTGCAGGGAATATGATTAAGAATGAAAGTAGCCATGAAGAGAAAACAAGCAGTGTGCAGAGTCTACGGTTCATGATGGTCATGTAATGCAGGGGTTTTCAGATGGCAATATAATGGTCACAGGACATGGCAGCCAGAAGGAAAAATTCAGTGATTCTCAAAAAAGAAAAAGAAAAATAGTTGAGTAATGCAATCCTTAAATCTACTGAAAGTTGTCAATGAAGCCTCTAATAATGAGAAATTTCTGAGAAAGAAGTACGTGCGGGTGTGGAGGTGGGAGCCCATCTGGGTGAGGAGACAATGGTCACTTTCCCAACATCCCAAGTGATGGTCATGTAGGTGATAAGCAGGAAAACAAAGATCACCACCTGAAGCTTGGTGTGTTCTGAAGAATTCACCTGGTTGTGCATCTAGGACAGCTGCTCTCTGTTTTGGAAGGTTATTAACCATTAATTGAACTATTAATAGATATAGTTCTATGCATATTATTTTCTCTTGTGTGAGTTTTGACAAAATAGGGACTCATCTAGGTTGTTAAATTTGTGGTCATAGAATCATTTATAATTAATTATTATTTTAATATTTAAGTCCTATGTTAGAAACTTAGATTATTGGTTATAGATATTTCTTTTTTTCTAATAGATGCAGTCAAAGCTATAAATTTCCCTCTAGGCACTGCTTTCACTGTATCCCACAAATTTTAATAAGTTGTTTCATTTCACTCATTTCAAAAATTTAAAATTTCTCTTGAGGTTTATTTTTTGATGTGTTATTTAAATCTCCACATAATTTAGGATTTTTCAGTTTATATTAATTTATTTCTAGTTTAATATCATTGTGGTTTGAGAAGACATTGAATGATTTAGATTCTTCAAAAATTGTTAAATGTGTTTTATTGCCCAGAACATGTTCTAAGTTGGTGATCTTGAGGCGAATATGTGTATAGGTGTTGTTGGTTGATCTATTCTACAGATGTCTCAGTTGATATTGATTGTTAAATTCATCTATGTCCTCTCTGATTTTATGACTGTTGGATTTATCCATTTTGGACATTTTCAACTATGATAGTATATTCATTTTTTCTCTTTGCAATTCTGTTATTTTTTTCTCACATTATTTGGCACTCTGTTGGTAGACACATACATTTTAAGGATTCCATTGATATGCTTGCTAATGTTGAATGGACAAAACAAAGCCCACTTTGTTATGGTATACTATCCTTTTTACATACTATTGGATTGAATTGTTTAATATTCCTTTAGAGTTTCTATATCTGTTATTCATAATGTATGTTTTTTAAAGTTATATTTTCTTTTAATGTGTTGCCTATTTTCTGCATTATGATAATGACGGCTTAAGAATGAATTGAGAAGTATTCCCTCCTTTTCCCTTTTTTGGAAGAATTTGTATATACTCAGTAGTTTTTTAAAAAATGGGTAAAATTCACAAGTGAAGCCATCTAGATCTCTTATTTTCTATGGGAACATTTCTAACTAATAATTGTTTACTTTATCAGTTATATTCAATTTATAAATTTATTCTGGATATTTTGGAAGTGAATAAGGATTTTATTTCAAATAAATTAACTAGTCATAGACTTTTAATAATATTTCATTTTTTTAATGTCCATTATCCTGATGTCACCTGTCCATCAATAATTTGTGCCTTGTCATTTTCCCCAATAATTCTAACTAGTGAGATCTTAATTATATCTGTCTTCTAAAGATTGCATTTTATATTTAATGGGTTTGCTATTTTCTATTTTATGTCTCATAGAGGTCTTCTCTCATGATTCAGTGGATATAGCATAGTGTTCAGCAACTCCTGCTGAAACAATTTGATATCTAGATACCATCAAAGGAACTTTCATCTGTACCTCAACTACAGCAAGAGAATAATCTAGTAATCCAGTTACCATGAGCTCAGTACAAGTTGGTACAAGTTAGGAGCACGTTTTACCATGCAGAATGATCAGGTGATGAAGTGGTTTCTATATCACAACACAGTAGTCATAGGACTTAAGAACATAAGAAGCTCCAAAAAAACATGAAAAAAAATTTGTACCAACAATTTAGGAAATTGTTTAGTCTTCAGTCATTGAGGTTATCAGGAATTTAGGAATACAGACCAGTGTGAATGGGATTTTTAAGAAGATGAAATTTTGGTGGAAGAAATGCATGAAAATTTTTAGACTGAGACTCAGCAGGCTAAGGAGGATGCGTTCTCCATTATGTTCAACATTGCATTTGAGAAATAGAGACTGGAAAATAACAATTTGCAACAAAAATTCATTTGTTAGTCAAAGCAAATGAACCCTATCTCCACTGATTGGTTCTTATGTCCCTTTTAGGAATTTTATAACTACACAATAAAATTTTTTAAATAGTAATAACAATTTTTTTTCAGTTTTTAAAATTTTGGCAACCAAAGAAAGACACTTTTGTAGAATTCTATCCATGAGCATTTTTTTCTGCTAAAAATGTTATATGGTAGTGAAAGTCATGTAACAGATCAGTTTAGAAATAATATCCTGACAGATATTCTCTTAATGAACTTGAATAGTTTCTATTTGCCAAAATGCAATTTACTTGATTGTTTTCACTCTGACTTCTTACTATATGAATAGTTCATTTAAGTTCAAATGTAATTCAAATCAATTACACTTTCTAATGATAGCAAAGAAAAATTATTGAACTATATTCTAAATATCAGTGTCACCTATAACCCATGTTCCAAAAGCTTCCCCTGCAGAGCAGACATTTAAATCCATATTATATCTACCAAATTTATATTTTTCACATTTCATTTTCATCCAGTTTCTGGATTTACGGTATAACCTCTGAATGTCATTGTATTCTTTTACTCAACACAGTAAAACCTCATTTGTTCATTTTTTTCATTATCTTAATTTTTGCTACTTTTAACAACCTATTTCTTTGTCATTTGATATTCTAAGAAACAGGTTGATGATTTCCAAACATCTATATGATGGATGGAAAGAAACATAAATGTAGGAAAGTGAAATAAAGGATCAATCAAAATGATTTTTTTAACTTCATCTTTCTTAGTGATACATAAAGGGATATGTATCATTTCTAATTTATAATGCCTTAAATCATTTGTTGTACAAACCATAAGAAGTTGATCTGCATAACTGGGTGTTTTTTCAAACCAGGATTAGGTATTTGTTGTAGTTATTATGCTGGTCCATTCCTCATGAGGCAATTGTCTTCCAGTTTCTTATGGTCCTTGGCGTATTATTTTTGCAAACATCTTCATTACTTTCAACTCTTTCAGTTCTGAATTTTCTTTACAAATATTTCTTTTATCATTTAAAAATTGGCCATATTTACACATACAGATGTTTTTATAGTATGTCTTAATAGAATTGCCCCGAAAGTAAATATTGTTGGAGAATGTTGAACCCCATATTATTGTCCATATTATTTTTACATTATCATTTAACTCTTTCATATTCTATTATGTGCACTTTATACCTTACATTTCTATGATGTACTTATGCAATTACTTTCTCTAAATTCCCAATTTAAGCATCTGTTAAGAAGATCATTAATTTTATTAGATTCTCCATTTTTCTTGATTGGTGTCTATGCATTATTTTTCTCCTCTTTTACTAATCATTACTACAAGCAATCTTTCACTAATCATTATATAATTCACTGCTTCTTCTTTGGAAAAATAAAAGATAAATCTTCCTTAGTTTAAATTTTTATGATCTATTTTTTCCTCTGTGTTTTTCAAAATGATCTTGCCCTGAGCTATGTTTTGCTCCTATGCATAATGCCAATAATAATTATCTTATCACATTTCAGAATTACCTATAAAGCACCTACCAGGCATGCAATCTAGCAAGTAGTCAACAAATAGAGATTTTATTTTTATATTGTGTTGGTTGTTCAGCTTTCCTCAATAGAAAGGAAAGTTGAAAGATTTTCAGGGTGAGTATTTCAGTCTTTCTGGTGGATGTTCCCTTAATAAAAAGTTGTACCTCTTTTTAAAAAACTGTGTTACTTTTTCAAGAGCAAATTGAAAAAATTCAGCACTATTAAGCGAACTGGGAGTTCAGCATTCAGAGGCCAATGATAGTGGTTTCTATTAGATGGAAATAAAGAGAAACCAGGTGATGTAGTTTTAACCTGCCTGCAAGCAGGAAGCACTGAGAATGGGAAAGTCTTGGTTTTGAAAGTGCTCAGTCTTTATAAAGAGTTACAGAAATCCTCTATGGTAAAGAACTAGATGACATTTAAAAGTATATAAATAAAGCATTTCAAAAATTCAGTGGCAAAAAGGTGGTTTAACTTATGCAGTCTGTTTTAAACAAACTCCTTCTGGATGGTGCGGAATCAAAACTAAAAAGAATATTGAGAGAGCTTTATGTTTTGGTTTTATTTGATTGCCTCATTATGTTACATGTATTTTTTTGCATTTTCAATGCTATTAAATTTTTAATAGGTAGATAATGCACAAGGATCATTAGACCAATTTCCTCAAAATGGAAAATGTATATATACAAATGATCAAAGCATAATGTAATCAATTGTTTCAATAGCCATTCCAGAAATCATATTTATGATTCAAACATATTTTCATAAAATAGCTCATTGACAGATATACAAAAACCTAAAAAACTGTCCGGTCCATTACAGGCCATATCGACTTTTCTCCCTGACTATGTTTTATTTTGGTCTACTAGATGGCATTTTCCAAACATATTTTCTTCAAATCAAGGACAAACTTAAAATAAAAAGGAAATGAAAAATAAGTTATGGCGTAATTCACAGACATTTCTGGAAAAAGATCACATAACATGCTGTGTTTCTGTGAAAAAATTCTTTATTATATTTAATATTTTAAAATTCTGGTCATGACACAGAAATTGAATCCCTGAATTTCCAGACTATGACAAGAATTAAAAAATCCTAAAGAAAACGTTGAGTTTATTCTACTAGTTTGGTTTCACTGGTAGGAAGTACAGTTATATATATATTAGACACAAATTTAATGAATAAATACATTGAATTAGCATTTTTCTCCTTATTTAAGAATCGCTTACAAGCAGTTTCCAGGAAGCTTCTGAAGTATTCCAAGGTATTAAAGACAGCTTTTTGATTATGGAAACATCTAGTAAGTATTGTATGTCATTATTAATGTTTAAAATAAACACATTTTAAAATCTACAATTGAAATACTTCTAAATGTTAACAATGTACTAACAGAAAACAACTAGATTCTATAGAATGGACTTTAAAACAACTACCTTTTTTTAAATAGATGCTTTCTAACTTGAACATCAACACTAATTGCTAACTATGGCACAATTTTATTTTTATCAAGTAGAGTTAACACAAAAATTGGTAGTATTACAAAAATATAAATGAATATTACATTTAAGTAAGTTGTAATTAAGTGAAAATAAAGAATGATAATAACCTTTACATTGTTTGCTACATTCAATGTATTTTAATAAATATATTTACATATTTTGGCTAACTAGAATTCAAATATAAAAGTGACAGATTGAAGAACTTAGCTCAGTTTTTCCAGATATCAACAGGAAAAGATGTAAAGTGAAAATAATCTATATGAAGACTATAAAGAAAATAAACTTCTATGAAAGCAAGCTTTTTGAAAATAAAGTTGGAATGATATAAAGATAAATATCAAAGCAAGGAAAACAAAATAAGGTAGTAAACTCTGTATTGGAAGCTACGATTGAATACACTGGCAATACCAGGGTCCCTTTGTTTCTTTACATGTGATGCAATAGGATATTCATTTGTTTGGGAGAGAAACAACCCTGTGTATCATATTCATGAAGGAATTTTTTACCTGTTGGTTCTGTAAGGAGTAGATGAAAGGGTTCAAAAGTGGTGCATCAGAGGTATTGAGAACTGTAATTCCCTTAGAAAAGGATACTCTTTGTTTCACTGATGGTTTAACATACATGAAGATGCACCTGCCATAAGAAAGGGAAATTACGATCATGTGAGAAGAACATGTTGAAAAAGCTTTTTTCCTTTGATTGGTTGAATAATTTTTAGAATTGTTAACACAGTATATGTATATGATATTATCACCATTGCCAAGGTGACCACAAGTGTCATCACGGCAGAAATGAATCCCATTGTCTCAATGAGCCATGTGTCTGAGCAGGAGATCTGCAGGAGTGGAGATGTGTCACAGTAGAAATGATAAACAATGTTGAAGTCACAGAAATCAAGATTAACGCCTAAGAGGACAGGTGGAAAGATGACACAAAAACCTGCAAGCCAACAACAGAAGACCAGCTGTGTGCAGATTTTAGTGCTCATGATGGCTGTGTGATGCAGGGGCTTACAGATGGCAACATAGCGGTCATAGCACATAGCGGCCAGCAGGTAAAATTCAGATGCTCCGAGAAGGAAGGCAAAAAACACTTGAGCAACACAGCTTTTATAGGAAATGGTTTTGTTCCCAGTTGCCATTATCACCAGCAATTTAGGGATGCATGTAGTGGTATAGAAAATTTCTAAGAAGGAAAAACTGTGAAGGAAGAAATACATGGGGGTCTTGAGATGAGTATCCAGCAGGATGAGTGTGATGATGTCAGATTGCCGGTGATGCTGAGCAGGTGGGTGGGAAGCGGGAAGGTAAACACCCCCACCTTCAGTTGTGGATCATCAGTCAAACCTGCCAGGATAAACACTGTCACTCTTGTGTGGTTCCCCATTACTGTCCTCTACTTGTCCATGTCTAAAAGGAAAAAAGAAAAAGAAGAAAATGAGGATCCCAAAGGGAATGTTATATGATAATAGTGGTTAAGGAGATGTTTCAGCTAAAGCAACACAAGGCTCATTCACGTTCTAAAGATGGTCATGGCAGGAAGAACAACAGTTTGCCTTTCCAGAGTATCTGGACAGAGAGTTCAGTCTTTAGTTTGCAATTCTACCAGAGGATAACCTCTATGATGACAGTAACTGTTCATTTTTTTATGTGATAAATTTGTAAAGAAGTTAGAGGGGCTTTTCAAAACCTAGAATGAAACCTTTTTCTCTCTCGGAATTATGCAAGACTTTGGGATGGATGGTATATCTGTTTAATATAAGAAGTTTGCATATGAGGAGCAAATCAATACCTGTTATTATTAGTGTTTCAGCAAATGTTTGCATTTATCTCTCTCTCACACACACACTCACACAACATATGTCTCATGAACCTCTGTTATGATCACTACCCTACCTACCTCATACCCTGAGAAAATCAGTAGCCACAATTAAAATTTCCGTTTTCCTCTGCATGTTGTGCATTTGAGAATAGACCAGTTAAAATAAAGTGAAAAATAAGGGAAAGTATGAAATTTGGTAGAAATATAAAATATGTACTCAGGACATCGTATGAAGTATGAGAGGTCAAAGAAGAGATAGAGGTAAGAAAGGTTTTTTACAGATAGGAGAGTGAGTTTGGTGAAAAATTCCAAAGAATATTAAAAATATGTTATTAAGGAAATTTTGAAAAATTAAAAACATAAATTAGTAATAAATATGTAACTAAGTTAATATTTGTAAAAGAATTATGAGAAAACCTATCATATTTCTCTCTACCAACTTCTTTACTTTCGGATTATTTTATATTATTCTTTTTATTAAGCAAAGACTGAAATGATGAATAATGTTGAGATCAGCATGGCATGAAAGAGATGAGGAATGAGTGTTTGGTAATTATTAAACACATAGTGAATCTCAGAATAGTGGTGACATGAGTTTCAGGAGGCATACTTTTCCGTAAGATAGCATATTTAAATGTTTGGCTAACACATAATTAAGAAAATGTTAATTATAGAAAGCTGTTCTCAACATCAGAAAAATATTAAGACAGTTATGTTGTTTAGTTGTGCACAGGTAGTAAATAGAAGTTCAAGAATAATTTGAAAGAATGTGTTTTCCAAAGTTGTCCTTTCAAAAATATGTTTTGTGTAAATAATCTTAGGACAGATTTTAGTGTACTTCTTTAAGAAAAGATTAATAATGTCTCTAAAGGAAATTATCTTCCTTGGTATCTTTATCATTAAACATAGAAAAAGTATAAATTTTAGTGATGGAGCCTAGGTAGCACAATGAGTTGTGTCTTGATAATTGCTGTCTTGACAATATCAAGGTAACTGTTTCCAACCTATAAAGCATGCATTGTTCTTGAAAAGGCACATACGTAAATTAAAATAAACATATAAAATAAAATAAAATTGTTCCCTATAATATCTCAGGGAGTTTATAGGAGGATACTAAGATACAAAAAATGAGACCTTCTCCCAAAGTTATGTTAATAATATACACAATTTGGGTGAAAAGAGATGACTGTCATTTTTCCCTTTACATTCACACTCCTTTTACATTCACATAACTGTGAAGCAATTATTATACATCTTCCCACATTTACACAAATCACACCCATGGCAAGATTTCAGGAATGCATATATCTAATACACCTAATTAGAATTGTTCCATGTCAAATACACCAACTCTTACCAAAACACACTGTAAAAAATTAAGAGTTCACATTAGCAAACCATTAGAAGGCAGGCCTGTGAATGCTATATGCATAGTTATATATCATTTTGTGACTATGAGATAAATTTTTAAAAGGAACAGTTTTTAATATTAATTATGATTGTATTCTATTTGTATTCTTTCATCATTTTCCTTAAATCAAAATTTTAAAGGTTAAAAAAGTTAACATTAGAAGTATAATGCTAAAATTAGAAAATATTGGCTAAAATATATCTTAAAGGAAATGGTCTTTAAATTTTAGATATGCCAATTCTTTTCATATTTTTGAGCCCTAAGGCAGTATGCCAAAAACACTTAAAAACTCAAATACCATTTTAAGAATATGTAATATGCTCAGATTTTTTTTACAAAATTTACCTCCTCTGCTTCCATATTTATCTATGTTATCATCCAGCTGTAGAGAGCACACTTGCACTCCATTCCTCTCTGATGGATCTCACACTAACTGCAATATACGACTGTTTTTCTTGTTATAAACGGAAACTTTGTAAACATTTTGTTTTTTTTTCAGATTTTAAACTCCTGTATTAAATATTCCCATTACCAACATTTACTTCTTCATGTAATAAATACTTTTCCAAGTGTTATTTGCAGTGCCATATAAATTAACCAAAACTAATCTCGTGGAGTATTTATACTTTTTTTACTCTGAAGGGGAACATCTAATGATTATGTAGAATTCACAGTAGGATATGAGATGCAAGAATACTATTCCCAAAGGATCAAATATTTATATATGTCCAAAGGCTTTTCATAGGCACTTAGTATTTTTAAAAATAAGTACTGAAAAAGAAAACACTAATTAAAACTCTCCAAATAATTCAGTATAGATTTCCTTAATATATGCTTGCCTTCCCATACTGATGTTTTGCAATCCTATATATAGACACAAGGATTTGGAAACCAAATAAAATTAATTTAATTGGTAATAAAAGTGACAATATAAATTGGAGAATTTAGCCTGTCATAAAAAAACTTGTACCTCAGGCTAAATACACCATGATTTATTCTCCAGATACACCTAGCATCTCATGTCCTATATGCCATTTGATTTCTATTCTGAAAGCCATCTTTCCTCCAAATAATCTTTGTGATATTATCTAGAGCATCTGTAGATCTTCAAAATTTCAGAATTTCAAAGCATTGTCCATTTCTTCAATGTTAATAGATTATTAACCAATGTCTATAATTAGCCTTCCTTGCAATTTATTGTAGCCATGTATCCAAGTTCTGTTTAAAAATGTAAATAGAAATAATGTGCAATTTCTGTTAGGGAGCTGAGTTTGTCCTCCTCAGTTCTTGTCCCTGCCACAACAAAGAACTGAATGGCAGAGACACAGTTTTGAAGCAGAGTGAAAGTTTAATTTGAATGCATTCCAAGTGAGGAGTGGGCCAGAGTCAAGGTAGACAAAGGTTTACTTGAATAAACCAGAGAGGAAGGAAAAACAGAGGGAGGAAAGGGAAGATCATTGAACTCCTACTTGGCATAGAGCATAATCCCCTGCCAACTCCTAAAGCCAGGTCACCTGGTGTCCAGTGTCTGCTTGAATCTGCATTGCATGGGAACTGAGTCCCTACCACCCCAGGATTTGGGGGAGCCACAGAGCACTGGATGGAGTGAGATTATATTCCAAGAACTTTCCAAAGGCAAAGAAAGGAGATTTTCAGGCAGGATACAGAGCATGATGGTATAGTGGCAGCTGCATCCAAGTCACCCAGGAGATGGGAACTTGCAAGCCCAGAGCTCTCAGTAGCTCCTCCCCAACTGAAGTGGAACAGAGAGAGTGACACAGTCAAAGAAAGGCAACTGTGGGCAACCTCAGAGAAGGGGTGTGCTTAAAGATTTAGGGTCTGGAGTTTTAATAGGACATTTTGGGGAAGAGCATAAGGTATGATGTACATTGGTGATTCATAATTGCTCTGAAGTTTTGTCTTAATAACAGGGTTATTTATGTGACTGTGTGGGTCTGGTTCCTATCATTCTTTTCTACATAGGTATATTTATACTTGCAAGGACTTCCTCCTGCCCCAGTGACTAAGTTACTTGATTCAGGGGCAGAATGAAGAGGAAAAAACAGCATATAGGTTAAGTTAAAGAATAAGCTGGGCTTTTTTGCAGGGTAAGCAAATATCACAATGGAATTATCTAATCATTACAATGAAGACATGGGCTGTGCTCAGATACTGTTCTTTATCTGGGAAATACCAAGATATTCTAAGTTACTACTTGCCTTTGGAACTTCAACTGATTAACTCGTTAACTCTGAGTCTTTTCTGGCTTTCTAATTTTATCTGGTTAACTCTTTAAGTCCTTTTTAATGGGCTTTACTGGCCTTATTCTCTCTCTACCCTGCTTATGTCTCTTTTCTGCCTAACATTTTCAGGGATTGTTACTTTATAACTAGGGGTTGCTCTCCTTTTCTTCTTTATTCACCCATCATTGCTGTGAAGATAAGTGACACGTCCCTAGGAGCCATGAGTATGAGCAATTACCCTAGGGGTGGGGAATCAATAAGAAAAATCCCACCCATGTTCTTGACCCTGTTGCAGTCCACACCAAATCAGAGACTTCATGGAAGAGTTTCAACATACCAGCGTGAATATTTAAGTAAGATAAAAATATTTTTCTTGTTGTTAATCCTTTGGAATACTTGTTTTACTCATTTTCTACCAAATATTTGTTATCAAAAACTAGTTTCCTACGACTGTTATTTCATGTTTAATTTCTTTACACTGTCCTATTGGGAAGAACATACGTTCGTATCTTTTTTCTAAGAATAATTCTGGATATTTTTACTAATTTTCCAGTTCAAGAACTCCTGTTCTCTGCTTCCAAATACTGGATAAGTGTTTCCTGAACATCAGTACTAATCATTTAAAATCATATATTTCTTAGATCTTGAATGAAAATATCATTTCCAATTATTTTACCGACTGTGTGATAAATATATGTACATGTACTTAGGCCTCATGAAGTTTCAGTTATTTTCATGATTTTGGTCATTTGAGCCTCCCTCTGGTACTCATGTGAGTTTTTGTTGGATATTTGAAACAATGCAAATGTTAAAGACTGGATGATGATTTGTTCTGACAAATAGGCTTTAATTTATTCTGGAACAGAGGTAAAGACAGACGACCTTGACAAAAACATGTAATGAGATTTTTCAAATCTGCTCCATACTTTTGGTGAAATGATGAACTCACTGTGCTTATTGTTAGGCTGTAAGATTTCAGTGGTCTCCACTAAAAGCCTGGGTATTTACCAATGCCCTTCCACTTTGGCAAATCATAGCTTCACGTTTTTGTCTTCAGAGACTAGGAAATTGCAGGAATTTTCTCTTAGATTCTCAGATTCTTTACCAAGCAGATGTTATGTTGTACTGGTCGCCTCAGTTTTCCTTTTTTTTTTTTACTAAGGATTTATCAAATGAGTTTAGGGAAGTAACATTGCAAAATATCAGGCTCTGAGTCAACAATTCCCTTTAGAGAGTTTTTTATTGTCTCTAAGAAAGGTCTTGTTTAGACTGATAGATGCATTCATAGAATTCAGTTTGTTTCTCCCCAGTCCTACGTGAGAGGGGAAAGCAGTGGTCCACCATTTTCTGCTGGGGCATTTTCCATGCACTGCATACAAAAGAGCAAGAGGCTCAAAGAGAAAACTTAAAGAATGTGGGGGATCCACTTAGTAAGTAACCTTCTATCTTAGACCCCGGCTTCTCAATACTATTTTGTTCAGACATATTTAGTTCATGTTGATGTTTCAGGGGGCAGGGTGTTTTCCAACTCTTTTATTTGAGAAAAATTGACCCATTTTCTGTGAATGTACAAATCTCATATTATCAGTATCCTATTGTCAAAATAAAATATGTAACAAAAAGGAAGCATTGGTACATTACTATTAGCTAGAGACTTAATTTATTTCTATTTCAATAAGTAGTTTCTGTTTTCTTTTTTTTTATTACACCATCTATTCCAGGATACTACATTGCATTTACTCATGCAGTCTCCATAGTGCTGTCTGGAGATTGCTTTTCAGTCTCTCCTTGTTCATTTACTTGTTAGTTTAGAGGAGACATTTCAAGAAATTTAAAAAATGTTCCTCAGTTTGGATTTCTCTCCCTCTTTTTTTATTAAGGAATGGGTTTTATGTGCTGTTTAGGGAAAGAATACAAGAATGGCCAAGTGCTTATCATTTCATCATATCAGAGGGTAAATGGCATCAACGTGACTTATCACTGTTAATATTTTCCTTGACACCTTGTTTAATATAAGGTTTTCCAGTAAAATAAATTGCTATTTTTCCCATCTATAGTATCTCTTTGAAACAAGTCACCTAAACAGCCCACATAAAAGGAGGGGAGAAGGTTTAATAAGATCCCCTTCCTAGAAGGAGTATCTACCTCCCTGATTGCCTACATATCTATCTATGTATGTATCTATCTATCTATATTTGGATTCTACCTAAAGGAGTACCAGGTCCTCCTCCCACACTTATTTGTGTTACTGTGGACTCATGTCAAATTTTTGCAGTTTTCCTTGAGACTTCCTCCCTAACATTATATTTTAAAGAATATTACCTAACTTGCAAATATTTGAATATTTTAAAAACCTTTTGTCATTTGCCACTGCTTTAGAACATACATATCAAATTAATTTTTGCCTACCTTAAAAAATTTATACACCACCCTTCAAGTGTAAGCGATTTATGATCATAAATCCCTAAAACATCCCTTTCATCTTCTGTATTTTGGCCAGTAACTTCATTAAATATACAAAACATTTTGCCCTCATTGTTTCAGTCACTTAAATTTTAGAGTGATTAAAATTATAAAGCAGATTATATTTTACCTTCCTTTGCTCCGTTTTTGAAGCTCCTCCTCCTTCGAGAAATACAATTTTTTAACATATCATTTTGATTTTGCTGTAAGGAAATCCTTTAACATCTCTTGTAATGTAGGTTTGCTGGCAATATATTCCTGGTGTTTTAGTTTATCTAAGAAAAATTTCATTTCACTTTCATTTTTGTACTTAAAATTATAGGTTGTCAACTCAATTGTCTCTCTGCTTGCAATGCTTCTGAACAGAAGTCAAGTATAACTGTTATTCTTTTTGCTATGTAGGAAGTATGTATTTTCCCCTGATTGCCTAAAAGAGTTTCTTTATGCTTTGGTTTTTCATCACTTTATAAATTGATATTCTGAATTATTGGGTTTTTAAAATTATTTTCTGCAATTTTCTCTAAGCTTCTTAAATCTATTCTTTTAAATTTGTCAGCAATTTTGAAACATTTTAGCCAGCTTATACAAACACACATACACATACAATCTACAATCAGAAGTGTTCCATCATTAGAATGAGTGGAGTGACAAAAAGGACCATAAAGGAGAAGAGGTTCAGATGAAGCCCTAGAGATCTGGGGATTCAAAGTAGTAAGAAACCAGTCAAAAGAGAAAAGAGCAAAAAAAAAAAAAAAACCCCAGGACAGTCAGAGAAACCCACATAATAATATGTTATTTAACCAGGGCAAATAAATTATATTAAAAAAGGTAGCAGTCAATTGTGCTAAATATTACTGAGATTCATTTCAATGACAATAAAAATATGACTCATGAATTTGGAAAGGTGGAGTTTGAAAGAGCAGAGTAAGTGAATTGTTGGATTACAGAGCAAAGAAAAGATGATTCAGAAGAAAATATGGAACAATAAAGCAGAGATAGTATTAATAGCTAAAGGTAGATAAAGCAGATGCTCTCCAAATTCAAATAACAAATAAACCAAGGAGAGATTTATTAGGAATAGAATATTTCAAGTATTTTGACCACAGTGGAAAACTTACTTCAGCTTTCAGTAAATTGTATCATAATGAGATATCAAAATAATAAAGTAAAAAGGGAGAAGGCACCTGTCATTAAAAATTCCACATTATGACCAACTAATAAATTAAGGAGTAGAGAATTATGCTGTCTGTGTCAGCTATCTTAGGAAAAAAGAAGCACTAGGTTTGGGAAATATAGTCTAAATCTAGGAAATCGAAGTTAAAATGTTCATAAAATACCTTTTTCTCTCTAGCAGTTATCATGGGAGAATTATCTTTACATTTTAGATTCTAATCATAGATTGATGGTAAATGATTTACCCTTACTGATTTTCACATGATAAAAATACTTAGGTTTTATCTACAATAAGATGTTTAAATTACAATAGGACTAAAAATACATCTAACTTCTGCAAGAACTTCAAGTAATTATCCTCTTGGCTGTCCCCTTCACTTCACTGTTCCTTAGACTGTAGATGATGGGTTCGACATTGGAGTGATGACAGTATTGGACAGTGACATTAGCTTCTTACTCTCAGGTAACAGATGATATTTAGGCTGTGAGTAGGTCAAACTGGCCATTCCATAGAAAAGGGACACCACATGAGGTGTGACAAACAAGTAGAGAATGCCTTCTTGACAGCCAGCAGCAGAGGGTTTCCTCAGGGTGGTTATGATAATGTGGGTGTAGGAGGCCGAAATGAGGGAAAAGGGAAACATAATAAACAGTAGCATGGAGGCAAATACATGCATTTCATATATGGTTGTATCCTGAGTGAATAGTTTCAACATAGGAGGACCATCACAAAGACAGGTGGTCTGTAATGTTTCATCCACAGAGAGGAAAGACCATTATCTGAGATGTTGCGATGTCTGTAGCATTGAGACAGGAACGCCAGACACCTTAAAGCCCCTGAGCCATCCACAAGCACCAGGAACCATTCATTATGCTAAACAGTGGAGAGGGTTACAGATGGCCGCAAAGCAATCATCAGCCATCAGAAAGGAGGAAACATTCAGAGCTGCTGAAAAAGAAGTACATCTGGGTACCACAGCCAAAAAATGATGTGATTTCCCTGGAGAACACTGATCTGCCAGCATCTTGGCACCATGAGCAAACATGAAACAGAGTTCAAGAAGTGATAGGTTTCAGAGGAAGAAGTATTTGGGTGTTTGAGCAGCAGGATCCACACTGGTGGCTATGACAATAAGGAAATCACCCAGCAAAGTGCCTGTATAGATAGCAGGGAGCAAAACAAAGAGGGAACTCTGTGTCTCAGGGTTCTTTGTAAAACCAAGAATAAATTCAGCTACTCTGATGTGATTTTCACAAGTTTTATTTTAGAATAGTTTCTCACTAAGAAGAGAAGTATGTGCATCAAAGGATATTCTTTAAATGAAGATATAATCATAAAAATATCTACAGAATCCATAAATTCCCCTCTTTTCTTAGTTGCCTAACTTTCTATTTCTCTGAAGCAGAGGATGTTTATGATAAGAACAAATCAAGGGAAAAGTAAATCTTTTGCATGAATCCCACTAATTGCTTATCACCTGGAAATAATTTTTCTCTCATAAGTGGTCATAGTTTGTAACTCATGTTCTTCACCACAGATATACTATATTTTCAGGATTAGAGAGAGTTTAGAGAGAAAACAATTAAAATACAATCAACTACTAATTTTTAAAAGTAAACCCATTTTGGAAAAAGATAAATTACAGCTAGTTTGACTTCTGTAATCACTGATTATATCATTAGATATTTCTATTGTAAGTGTATTTTATACCATCTATTGTATATGTGCTTATATATATTTATATACACATATGCATACACATACACATATATGTATAAGAAACAGTAGATAAACATAAGTAAACAAATAAACATAACATATATTTATGATTTTTGTTGCATTTCAGAAGGCTCCATGGTGCTAATTTGTGTGATTTTTAAATACTGTCTTTTGAACAATAATTTGACCTCACTCGGCCTCTGTTTCTTATTCTGCACATATGTACATTCCTATCATTTGAGCTGGGCATAAATCACAAACTTCTGAAGAAATATGACTGGCAATAAATAAATCCTCCTTCCAGCCCTCATCTCAACTCCTACCCACCAAAAAAGAGCTACTTCCCACTGTGTTGTGACTTTGCTAATTTACCATTGATTAAGTAGAGCCCAGAGTATAGAGGGTATAATACGGTGAGCCATGGTGAGAAAGGAAAGTGGAATAGGGGAGGTCATTACTCACAAGCCCTGGAGGAGGGGCACAGCATTCTTCAAGGGGCCACCTGGGGAAGACAAGGCAGACTGCAGGCAGAGAGAGCAGGCAGGACTTGGGCACATGCCTTTATTATGGTCAGAGTGGGGAGAACTTTGGGGTTTACTGCTATGGTCAGATTGCTCAATTCAAACCAAAAGGAGCAGGGTGTTGGTATGCTTTTATCTAAGGATCACTTAATAGGATGTACCTGTGGGACAGAGGAGACTGTTTGTCACAAGAGCAGTTGGTGGATACATACCAAGAACTTACATTTACTTTGAACTCTGAGATCTGTTATCGAGAGTATGCAACTGAGGAAGGCGTTAATGTCAGCTCAGGACCCCTGCAGTTGCTCCTTGTTACCTGCTACTTGACTACACCAAACAGATGCCAAATCAGCAACATGATTGAGTAGTTTAGCTACACTCTCAATACACTGTCAATCTTCTACAAAATTGAATGGTTTGATGTGAAAAACAGACACTTACTATTGTTAAATACCCAGCCATAAATTCAACTAATTACCTAATTATCTAAACATATAATTTAACAAATAAGAATTCAAACACAAGATCTTACTTTAAGTATTTTGACCAAAAGTAGAATTATGTAAATGTTTTCTGCAGAGATCTTAATTAGCAATAGAATATCAAATATTAGCAATCGCAGAAACATATGTTGGAAAAACAATTATCCATAATGCTACTTCAGAGGAGATGAATGATCTTTCTTGTTTCCAAATACTGAGGTTAAGTAAATATTGCATAATTTTTTTACAACACATTTGAAAAACCTAAATCAGAAAAACTGAACTATTTCACAGTCAAAATTATATTTAAAAAACATTTCCCCTCTGAGAGTAAGGAGCAGAAAACTCACAGTCCAAAGATTCCTCCTGAAATAAAGGGTCATTTGAAGAATTCTACATTCTCATTCTACTCTGAAGATTATCAACGAGGAAGGAAATGTGCTTACCCATGACCAAGGGAGTTACTCTTGGCCCGTCACTGAGCTGGTGGATGTGAAGGCCAATGACAAGGCTGGGCTTCTTCAGTCTTCAGTAAAGGCAGCAGGTTGGGGAAGCCAGGGCCTGGATCCCAAGCCCAATGTCTAGAGGGGCACTTGGGCATTCAGATTTACAGTGGTTCCCTCAGCCACAAAGAGGGTAGGGACAGGGTGGAAGCCCAGGGGAAAGGCAGGATTTTCTCCAGTGTTCAGACAGTCTACATGTAAAGCAGGCATGGGGTAGGACTCTGTCTTCCCAGTGAAAGAGGTTTCTTTTGTTTGGGGGTCATGGCTGAAGAAAAGGGTAATTGTTATTTAGCCCTCCCCTTTTCATTTCTTGTTTTTCATATTCATTCTGTTTTTGAAGAACATAAAGGCCAGGTTAAGGGGTTCCCATTGGGGGTTTTGGGGTGCTTTACCTAGCTTCTGTAATTTGAGGGGAATATCTGGGGCCAACTGTGATAACAACTGCATGGCCAAATTGATCTTCCCTTTGGGGGTGCTGGATCAAAGTTTGTATATCAGTGGAAGCCTGTGAAAGGCAGGAGAGAAAAGAAGAGTATGGGGGGAGAAGGAAGGGGCTTGGAATTTCAAGAAGAGAAGGAAGAGAGCATTGGAAGGAGAGGCAGAAGGATGGTTTCTGGAGACTCTGGACACAGAGTGTGCAAGGGTGAAGAGTCTGAAGGGCAAACGGGAGTAGGAGGAGATTAGGGTGGTAGAGGCACTGAGTCAGAAGGATCAAAAGAAGGGATTGGGTAAAAGGAAGAGATGGAAGTTGGAGGAAAGAAGAAAGATATGGCATGACAGGAGGATCAAGTGGAACAGTGCTGTATTGCAAGAGAGGTCAAAAAAGGCAAGAATAAAGGAAATCTCCCTCCACTTCCAGAGATGATAATAATTATCGAGGTCTCAGAGTATGTTTGAACTGAGGGTCACATTTAGGGGTCAGCAGCATTTATACTGGGGCCAAACAGAATTACAATAAGAAGTGAGGCATCTAGGCAAGAAGTCTGAGAAGCTAAGTGTAAGTTCTTGACCAAAGGGGCATCCAGTGGCAGAATGGAAAGGGAATTGCACATAACGGCCCCTAAGAAGCAAAGGAGAAAATATTTTCTAGGAGAATCCATTTCTTGGATGAGAAAAGGGGCCAGCAAAGAGTGCTCCCAAATGCAGCCTTTCTTCTGGAATTAACAAGAGGCTCAATGAGGGTATTCCGCAAACCAAGAAGTCTCATGGGTCCAGGTCCCAGAAGTGCAGTGGGCAGGCCTAGTCCTAGGTCTTCAGCCCTTGAATCAGCTGTGCACTCCTGAAATGGGCTCCAGAAAAATTCACCTCCACCTCAAGAGATTTGCTAGTGATGTGCAATGCCGTGGAAGAGATTTCCCTGTTCAGGCCACCAAATATTAGGTCAAGAATGTAGAGAAGGCAGAAACAAGAAAACTAATTGTGATATTTTGTATTTAATTTTTAGAGAAATTGCAGGCCCAGAGAGGAACTGGGAAATATCTTGCAGGACTCAAGTCCCACTTACCAAGAGACAGAAAATCTTGCACCTGCATCCTGCCCAGACCCTTGGGAACATCTGTTTGGCTAAATATTGATTTCTATAAAACCCACACAATTTTCCCTGTGAGTGTGGTAGTCTTTCTGACTCAGCCCTTCACTATCTCTGTATTGAGGTCCTCTGTTAAATCTTGCTGTCACCAATCTGAACTTTATAGTTTCCTTGGCTCTGTGACCCAACACACATCGATGATTCTTTCTCTATAATTATTTTTTGGTTCACCTACTAGGTGTCAGGTGCTATGGTAAGTAATAGGCTTGAATGGTAAAATAGACACTATCTCCATCTCAAAAAATTATAATTCTTTTTTGAAGAATTTCATTTTGAGATAGTAAAAAATGTAGACCCATCAGCAATAGAAGATGTTTAGCAGCTCATGATAACAGATAAAATATGACCTTACATTGTATGGGGTTAGCCCACTGATTTTAGTTTCTGAATTTAAATGTGCAAATTAATCCAGAGAATATCAAGCTCTTTGGAAATGGTGAGCACAAATTAAAGTTATCCAAAGGTGGCATGTGTAAGCCTTAAAGGTGTATAAAATAATATTTGTATGCTTTAAACTGAGGGATATATATATTTTTAACAACCTACCACTGTCTACTAATCTGAAAATACTTTTTGGAAGTCACGTCATTTGGGAAATTTAAAATATCTATGACATATCTTTAAAATATAAGGTTGAAGAAAACTGAATGATATTTTGAGATTTTTTCATAGAAACTGGAAATCCATTTTTAATAACCATTTTATGACAGTAAGGACCATTGTTTTTTAAAAAAGGCAATATTTTTGTCTTCTAATCATAGTAACTGTTTCCCAGACAGCATAAATTTAACAATTACTATAAAATTCCTCTTTACATTTTTATAAATAATGAATCAATCATAACCATAAACAAGAGAGACAGATAAATGAACATAGGAAAACTACAAATACAAATGTCTTGGATTCACATTTTTATTAGTTGTTTCTGAGATATATCATCTTCAGCAAGGTAATCAGCATTCCATTATTTTTAAGAGAAATGGTGAATATTTTTGTCTCAGGAAAGTTTTGAGGGTTAAAATAAATATTTACAGTTAAGCAACTACTACAGTGATTATGGAATATCACAGACAATAAACACTAGATTTATTCTTTCCTTAATAATCTAGTTCTGGTCTCATGGGAGAAGAGAATCCTGTATGTTCCAAAACAGATAAGTAGAGTACATAAGCACTAATTCCTCTAAATTCTTGATAATAAAACAATTCTAAGTTCCTGAAAATAAAAGTAAGATTTATAGAGCCAAGTAGAATTCTAAATGCTGCATATTTATTTACTCCTTTAATTTTTGCAAGAGTTTAATGAAGCATGAAATATTTATACAACTACTTGAGAGATGAAGACAAGGATACAACGAAAGCTTAGTCATTGCCCCAAATCAGTTATTATGTTAATAATCAGGGTAAATATTTAAGCTCTCTGACTTTATAGCCCATTTTATTAAATGATAAATTATTTACACTCTAATTTGGTACTGTTCTAATTTACTAAATCATCAAATCTTTTTTCTTTTCATTTAACAGTTTTGCCTCAATTTATGTCTTCTCTCTCATATTTATTTTAAGGAGCAAGATATTTCTATTATTTGCTTGGAAATTTCCTCAGCTAAATATTCAAGTCCACCGTTTCTAAGTTCTGCTTTCCACATAACTGCAGGACACTAGTTTGTTAAGCTTTCTGCCACTTTATAACAAGGATATTCTTACCAGGTTCCAATAATAGACTCCTCATTTCCTTCTATCTCTCACCAGCAGTGCCTTAAACATCTATAGTATTTTTACTAGCAGTCAGTTCATGACAATTTAGGTCATTTCTAAGATGATTTATGTTTTTTGTACATGCTTCAAATTTCTTCTGAACCTTCATTAGGAGAATCTACAGCATTCACATTCCTGCTAACAGTCTTTTCAAGACATCTAGACACCTATCCTACCTCACAAGTTCTTCTAGTCAATGCCTATTTCTGATTCAAAAGCTCACCTTTTATTTTGTTGGTTGCTTCCTTTGTTGTGCAGAAGCTTTTTCTCAGTGATATCCATGTTTCTACTTTAGCTTTTTTTGCCTTTGTTTCTGTTGTTATATCCAAAATTTGTTGACAAGACCAATGTCAATGAGCTTTCCCCTGTTTTCTTCTTTTTATTTTATGAATCATTCTTAAAGTGGTGAATCTAAAACAATGTAGTTTTCCACTGGGTTTTTTCAGAGACTCAGTTCTACAAGGTTTCTTTAATGTAACTCAATAAAAAAGAAAGGAGAGCAAAGAGAAAGCAAGCTAGCAAAAAATTCAAATTCAGTTGAATTTCACTGAGCAAATCCAATGTTCCAAGGTCAGAGATTTCCCAGTTGCTGTTGATATAAGATTGAGGTGACTTCTCCAGAGACACTCATGCTATTGGGTTTTATCTTGATTTGACCACTGCCTTATAATAGGAAAGCACAGTTTACCATAATCAATTCGTTCAGCACCACAAAAGCTCTCTATTACAGAAGTTAGCAGCTATTTTTTAGCTTCAGTTACCGTGGAAGAGCATAGACCACCTGGTTTTCAAATGCAATAACATCATTAATCAAAGACTAGAATCCATTGTGCTGATGACCCAACCAAATATGAACTATAAAATAATCACCCTTGTGTCACACATATTATGTATTCTCCCTAAATTCATATATAAAAGTATTTATTTTAAGAAATCTATGTTTTGCTAAATCACTTGCCTAAAAATGCATGACCTTCCCCAAAGAGAAGCTCAGATGTATTAAAAAAAAAATGCTTCTTCAACCTTGTTTGCACTGTAGAATCACCTACATTGGAATATCCTCTGAGTTGCAATTAAATTCCAACCTTATAAATCATGTTTTGACTCACTGAAAATACAAGGAAGCCTATGAGAGTCTGTCTTCTTTTAAAATAATGATCAAAAGGAAATTTGAAAAATAATTAAGGAAGATAATTTTTCATCAGTGTTTCCATTTGCTTCATGGAAAGTCTAATATTATTAGTAGAATTCCATATTCCTCCAATACCTTTTGGCTCCCAAGGGAACCCAATTAAAAAGTATTGTCAAAATTAATTGTACTGTACATGCATTAGATTCCTGTCTCCAGGGAGGATTCTAGAATTTTTCCCTCAAAAGCAAGCTCTTCTACAATGCCTTACTCAAAAACACATAAAATGTGTCTAGTTCTTTTGGAGAAAAGCTTTTTGGAAAACCTGTATCACTGAGCAATATAAGAGAAATCATGAAGTGCACCTCATTTAAATTCCCCAATCAAAATACTTTTGGAAGTACACTGACTGGATTTTCCCATCCTCACTGACTGTGTTTCCGATTGAGAAATGGAGAGACAAGTGAGAACCTGACAAGGCGGATTTGAACAAAATCTTTAAATTTAAATAGTGAAGGTACAAATGCAAATTTGTTTTATACAATCGGTGAAAATGAAGGAACCCTTTTCTATGTAAAACATTGTTTCTCTTATTATAGATATTCAGAAAAATATGTCAGTTTAAACTATGACTCAGATCCATTAAGGACTATCACAAATATGAGTATGTTTCCCCTTAATCCACATTGTTAATTTATCTTTATAAATCATAGGCCTTTAACAATTACTCTCTTTGAAATACAGAATGGCATTTTGTTAAGTCCTTCGTTATTTTCTCTGCCTATAGCTTCCTAAGTTTGTCATAGGTGTGCTCACAGAAGTGTCACACATGCTTCAGGAGGCAGCTGGCAGCCTTTTCCAGCCAGACCTAGTCTTCTGTGACCAACTATAGTCACACCAGGTACAGGAAGTATTACTCATGCCATTGGCATCTGCACACGCCTAACATCTCCCATGTTATTCTGTTACTAAGTCAGACTACCCTCATAATTCAGTCAACTGTCACCAATATTGTTTCTACCTTTCCAGTACAGTAGACCCAACTCACCCTTGAGGCATATGTTCCATGAACCCCAGTGTATGCCTGGAACTGTGGATACTACAGAAACATAGATATGCTCTTTTCCCCACAGATATATTCCTATGATAAAATTTTATTTATAAATTTGGGTGGTAGAAATGAACAAAAACACATAATAAAATAGAACAATTGTAACTATAGACAATAATAAATGTTAGGTTATTATGGTCTTTCTCTCTCAAAATATCTGATGTACTGTACTCGCCGTTCTTGTAATGATGTGAGATGATGAAGTTCCCTTGTGATGACATGAAGTGAGGTGAATCATGTGGGCATTGCAGTGCAGCATTGGGCTGCTGTACTTACCTTTTCACCATACATCTGATGGAGGATCAGTCTGCTTCAGATTTGGGGATGACCATCAATAACTAAAACCACAGAAAGCAGAACCACCGATAAGGGGTATTACTGGACTGGTGGCAGCACAGAAAGGTGAACCACAAAGGCAATATCCACCTCACTGACATAAAATTCTCATCACCTAAAGTTCCCATTTTGTTGACACATCCTGCTACTCTGAGGCCTGTATATGTACAGCTAAGAAATCCCTGGATTTTGAGGCCACTTCTAATCTGGCTTGCATGTGTCCACTATTCAATCATTAATTTTTTTCTTTAATTCATCAGATATAATAGAATCATGATCTGTGTTAAGCACTAGGACTAGTGCAGTAGAATGGATGGGACCTGACTGCATATACTGCTTACATGATCTTGGGCAAGTAACTTAACCCTTACCTAACTCAATTTCGTCCTCTGCAAATGAATCCATTAATAGGACCCACCAAGGGCACAGGGAAAAGCTGTTTAGATCTCTGCTATTTTATGAAACTTAATGATCATAATATCAAAAATAACAATAATAAAATTTATCATATTTTATTTTATGACTACTTGTTAATAATGCTGTTGTGATAATGTTCTCTTCAATAGATAGTTGAACCTTTCACAATGTGGGGATTAGGGACACTCACCTCTAAGCAACTTTAGTCAAAAGGATAGAATAGATCAATTTTGTACAAAGGCAAAAGGAAGGGATTTTCAAAGAATTGTCCATAAATGCTGTATTTTCTATTTAAGAATAGGAAACAAGACTTTTTAGAGAAATATTGCAATCTGCCTCAAAATTATGTTAATAATGGCATTATTAATATGTGGAATTTAATGGTCATTCATCAAGTTTTTAAAAATACTGTGTATTTCAATAACTTGTTTAATCTTCCCAAATGAATTTCTCGCACAGTGAAATAAGCTAAGTATTTATCATTGTTACCCATTATATGATTTTAAAATAACTTTCTGCATGTTAAATAATCAAAAATATAAAGCAAGGAATTATCAAACCTGACATTAAAATTAATGTTTTTAAATAATAAGACATGGATTAGTGTCTCCCCTCTAAACACTGAGTTTCAATTCTGATAGATAACTATTATGTTACTTACTAATGCATGTTTTATTGTTGTCTGTGCAGAATAAGAACACTACAATTGTATTTTAAACTATATCATGTGTTGACATCCACTCTTATTTTTATCTACAGACTGGCAGAATTAATGGTTTAACCATACTGAATAAGACATCACTTAAAGAATTCATTCTCCTAGGACTTACGGATGACCCCGAGGTACAGGCTGTGATATTCTTCTTTATGTTGTTCACTTACTTATTGAGTGTAGGTGGAACCCTGACCATCATCCTGTTAACACTATCAAATGTTTGTTTCAAGATTCCTATGTATTTATTCCTCATGAATTTTTCTTTCTTAGAAATTTCATTCACAACAGTCTGTATTCCTAGATTTCTGATCATCATTGCTACAGGAGACATGACCATTTCCTACAGTGTTTGCATGACACAAATATTTTTTTAATCCTTCTGGGGCCCACAGAGTTTTTCCTTCTGGCTGTAATGTCCTATGACCGCTATGTGGCTATCTGCAAACCTCTACATTACATAACTGTCATGAGTGACATAATCTGCAAGCGGCTTGTAATCAGCTCCTGGCTAGCTGGTTTCCTCGTTACCTTTCACGCAGTAATTATGGGACTCCAGCTGGATTTCTGTGATTCTAACATTATTGACCACTTCACTTGTGACTCTTCTCCTATGCTGCTGATTTCTTGTACAGACACAAAGTTTCTAGAGCTTATGGCATTTCTCTTAGCAATATTCACACTCATGGTAACTTTGGCCTTGGTGATTCTCTCTTACACACTCATCCTGAGAACAATTCTGAAGATCCCCTCAGCACTGTAAAGGAAAAAGGCTTTTTCTACTTGTTCCTCCCATACGATTGTGGTTTCCATTTCTTATGGGAGTTGCATTTTCATGTATGTAAAGACTTCTGCAATGGAAGGTGTGCCTTTGAGCAAAGGTGTAGCAGTACTTAACACCACTGTTGCTCCCATGCTGAATCCCTTTATTTACACCTTAAGAAACCAGCAGGTGAAACAAGAACTTAAAGAATTTACCAAAAAAATGTTCCCAAACAGGTACTAATATTAATGAAATCTGTAGCTGAGGCCACAAGCAGACATAAATCAAGTTACTATTCTAAGTGGAAGGCATACCTAAGAGAATAAAGCACACAAAAATCCCAGCCATTGTGGAGCATCTTTCTAGCCAGTGGATACACAAGGCAAACAGCCAATATAATAGACAAGTAAATAGACAAGTAAATTGCGTAGAGCTTCCACAAGTGATAAATACTTAAAAAAAATAAATCTTTTAAGGAAAGGTCAGAAATCAGGTTAAATAGGGGAGTCAGATTATCAAAGTCATTATACGGCTCCTTCCACCCCCCCCTTTTTCTACATTCAAATGTACTTCTCTGTATTCTTTACCTTTTTCCTTTTCTGTCATTTTCCCAAGTCCATATAATGATGTTTCACACATGTCAATCATAGGGGCATTGTGAGGTGTGACTTTAAGGATGTATTAGTCCTTACCATAGAAATTCAATAGCGAGCTCTAGAAACCTATTCAAATCCTACGTAAAAATAAATGAACTGAAATAAAATTCACAGTAACCCACAGTTAATGTATGAAATGGAATCTAACTTCAAGGTTAGAAAACTATACTTTTGACTGTTTTTAGCAAAGGGCACTGTATCCTTCCTACTCTTACCCCCTCATCCTGTTGACTCAGATATTCAGAATCTGTATAGGGAAAACATAGTTGATAATAAATGATCTTCTTCTGTTAAAATTGGTTATTTCAGGCAGTCACGTTAGTTTCCTACCAAGTCTGCTACGTCGGATATATTAATATATACCTTTCCCTTTTATTTCCCTTCTGTTAAACAATAACTGAAATTGTGAGATGCTGCTGGCAGGGGGATCTCTTTTCCCTGGGTTATTAGGGAAGATAGCTTTGACAGTCAGTCAATGTGACATTGCTTATATATTTTTTTGATATATCATATTATTAGAAAATAGAGGAAGGAAATCACAAAAAATCAACCTCTTAAGTCACTTAAAATCAATGCAGGATATTTACAACCTATTTACCATGCACATAAGAATCAGAGGATACAATTTTACTGGTAGGCAAAAGATAAGGGCGGTCCACAGAAAAAATACTAAGCTGTTTTCAAACAGTCATTATTTAAGTAATATGAATGGAAATATTGAAATTAAAGGTGAAATTCAGGAGCCTAAACAGTTAAAATTATAGAGCTCAGTATATGGGAAAACAACAAAATTAATAAAACTTAAAAGTTAAAAGTGAGGGAAATATTTTTACAAGTCTGAAAAAATTTAATATCATAAAAGTGTGAGACAAACACAAATATAAAGATAAAATGTTCTGTATACTGACAAAGCAATAAAATGGTATGACTATGTGATGTAATTATAGTACTGTACCAAATTAGATACAAACACTCTTATTTTAAATTTTTTAGGCTATGGTTTTAAATACCAAGTATTTATTAGGCAACAGATATTCCAAATATACATCTGTTATGGGAGGAATTACTGAAAAATCATAGAAAGCTCTGAGAGCTGCATCTTCAAAACATTCCAGAGATTATATTAATATCTCATTGGATGTGTAAACCTTATATGCATAAACGTTTCATTTAAAATGTTCATGTGTTTGTGTATGTGTGTGTATGATTCCACACAGGGTATTATATTAGTTTTAGCAGAGTTCACTTACTAGAAAACAAATGGAAGGAACTGAAAACCTTAGTAAATTGAATGCCTAGGCTCTGTGCTTTATACATGGTTTATGTTTTGATACCTAAAAAAAGTCTGTTATCTTATATTTTTGGATAAGATTGGTGTGGGGTATCTTTTAAAATGACGGAATGGTGAACAATAATTTTCTAGTTTGAAGCAACAAGGAAACTATTAAAAGTTTTGCGATACCAGAATTTTCCATGTGGAGGCAATCATAGATACATTCACATACAGGGAGAGCAAATTAAAGAGACAGGTCACTAACCATACTTGCAAATGAGTTGCATAATTATTTCTTCAAGACTGAAGATATGACCTCAGAATCCTTCCCAACACAGTGCCAAAACCATTAAGAGTTGGCCTGTGAGATGAGATTTATTTGCACCCTTGATATCATCCAACACTCACTTGTGGAACCCAGAAAAGGAAGGGAATTCTACCAGGTGACCCAGTGGATCCATGCACATTGAGATCTACATCCAGTTCAGGTGTCTTTCCATACACAGTGTGGCCCAACTACTAGGTCCTTCCTGGGTCAGGGCTTATAAAATAATTCATGCTTTCCAAACAAAGCATGCACATCAACAACTAGGAACACTTTACGGTGGAACATCAAACCCAGTCAGAAGATTCTTGGTATGTATGGTACCCTCAGCTGAGAAAACAGTATTCCTCTCCTAGTCACCAGAAAATGTTTTCTGATACGATATCTTATCCTAAACTAATCACAGGCTTTTTCTTGGATATCAGCCTGTGAGGCTTGATAGGGTACTCTGGGGAGGCATCCAATAGAAATGACCTTGGCTGACACTCCAGCACCTGCCCTCCCCTGCCGACTGCTGCTGACACCTCAAGATGCTCAGATGATGCTGGGCGCTGCTTGACGGCACAGAGCCTGGGTTATAAATGCTTTAGTATCTCCTGCCTCTTCCTTTCAGTGTAGCTGCCTGTGGAGCTTCCCGGAAGATGATGTTAAAGGGAACCTTTTAAAATACTGTGGTAAAAAGCTTGTGAAATACAACCTCTTAACAAATTCTAAGCACACAATGCAGCCTTGTCAACCATAAGTACAATGTCCTACAGCAGATTTCCTCCCCTCACTCTCTGGAAACCAAAATTCTTCTTTCTATTTCTGTGATTTTGACTAGTCTGGGTACCTCATATAAGTAGAATTGGTAGTATTTCTCCTTTTGTGACCGGTTTATGAAAATTAGCATGTCTTCAAGTTCATTGATAATGCAGAATATGTCAAAGTGTCCTTTTTTTAAGGTTGACCACTATTCCACTGTGCATGCTCACCACATTTTCTTTATCCACTCACCCATCAATGGACGTGTCAGTGTTGCCATATCTCACCTGTTGTGAATAAGGCGGCGATGAACACATGAGATTCTTATTTCCATTTTTGGGGGTATACATCCAAAAGTGGAATTGTGGCTTTATATGGCAATGCTAGGTCTAGTTATATGAGGAGACAACATAAAGTTTTCTATAGTTGTTGCAGCATATTACAAGCAATGCGCAGGTTTCTCATTTCAATACATTTCCTTTAACCCTTGTTATTTTCTGCCTTGGGTTATAATCTCCAAACTGAAAGTTTAGAAAAAAATGGTATTGTATTCTCTATCACATTGGTAAGGATTAAAGAGTATTCATCTTCTGTATGCTGAGTATGAAAATAGTCATTCTTCTAAATGTATGATACGAAGAACCACACCGCAAGAAATATATAAATGTGTATGAACATTTTCAGTACGCAGAATTATGCTCAGTAACTGCTTTTGTGGAAACGTGTTCTCAAAACTGTAATAGGAAAATTTTGACACAATGTGTATGTGTATCTAAGCTTTCTAATATTTTTATAAAAGAGGATTTTTATTTATTTATTATTTTAAAGTGCAATTTTATTGAGGTATAGTTGACATACAGTATTATATTGGTTTCAAGTTATACAGCACAGTGATGCAACATTCTTAAAAGCTCATCCCCACTAGTGCAGTTACTATCTATCAACATAGAAAGATGTTACAGAACCACTGACTATATTCTCCATGCTGCCCTTCCATCCCTGTGACCAGCTTACATTATGATTGAGATTTCTGTGCTTTTTATCTCTTTCACCAACCCTACCCACCCACACATCCCCGTCCCCCATGGTAACCACCAGTTACTTCTCAGTATGTATGAATCTACTGCTGTTTGGTTCATTTCGTTTTGTTTTTAGATTCCAAGTATAAGTGAAATCATATGGTATTTATCTTTCTCCACATGGCTTACTTTATTTAACATAATATGGTGTAGTTCAATCCATGCTGTCACAAATGGCAGGAGTTATTTACGGTTGAACAATATTTCATTGTATATATGTACCACACATCTGCTTTATCCATTCACCTATTGATGGCCACTTTGGTTCCTTCCATACCTTGGCTACAGTAAACAATGTGACAATAAACATAGGGGTGCATATATCTTTTCAAATCAGAGATTTTGGTTTTTTTTTCAGGTAAAGTCCTACATCTAGAAAGAAACCCATGCACATACGGTTAATTATTATATGATAAAGGACCTATAAATATACAATGAGGAAAGACAGTCTTTCCAATAATGTGTTGGGAAAACTAGACAGCTACATTAAGAAAATTAATCTGGATTACTGTCTAACTCCATACACAAGAGTAAACTTGAAATGAATTAAAAACTTAAATGTAAGACACAAAAACATAAAACTCCTAGCCGAAAACATAAGGAAAAATCCCTTGAACATAAGTATGAGCAATTTTTTTTTCTGGATATGTCTCCCCAGGCAAGGGAAACAAAACAAAAATGAGCAGGCAGAAATACCCCAAACTGAAAAGCCTCTGTACAGCAAAGGGCACCATCAGCAGAACAAAAAGGCAAACTAGAGTATAGGAGGAAGTTCTCATAAATGATTTATCCAATAATAGGTTAACATCCAAAAAGAGGAATTTCCAGTATGCAGCAAGGACAGATAAGTTAATAGTGGCACATCCATAAAATGAAAGTATATTCAGCCATTCCAACTGATGCTGGAAATATATACAAATGGTTAACTATTGCTCACAATGGACATTTCCTAACATAGGAACAATATATATATATATATATATATCAGAGGAAGACAACTTCTTCAATATGAAAAGATCCATGCTTTGATATTTTAGATTATATTTGTTTCTTCATTTGTGGTAATTTCTAATAATCTAATTACTAATTAAACCTGTTTTTGCAGTACCATTTTTGAGTATACAAAAGTAGTTAAAAATCCTAGTTATTCATTTAATAGCATATGCTCAAACAGATGATACTATTTCAAGTAAGGTTTTTTGTTTTTAGCACTGTGCTTATTCACAGTGCTTAATTTGTAACTGGTAAAGAATAGCTTTGGTATACATTATTAAAATACATCTTGGGTTTTATACTTATATGTTGGAAATAATATAGAAAGGAAAATGTGAAATTTAGTTTTAGATGTATCCTTTTAATTTTAGATGTATCCTAGATATTTAGCTGAACTGATGAAAGAAGTACTTCCTAAGGAAATTTTAGCTGGAATGATGTCTCTTAAAATTTTTCAATATTTTAAAAATTATTTCATTGACCTTAAAACCAGGTAGTTTCCCTTAAGGGTTCTCTACGTGTTTTGCTTTTCAATATTTTCAACTGAATGATACTTTCATAAAAAAAAAGACCACTTTTTTGCTTCATCTAGTATTTACAAGCAATTAATTTGGAGAGATCACTTAATGCCTCTTAATTTAAGTAGATTCATCTCTGAAACAGGAATTTAAAGATATATATAAATGAAGAATCCTGCCTGTGTGGCTAAAACATAATGTCCAATAAGTGAAAGTTAAATAAATGGGTAAAAAAAAAAGATTTGAGCATCATAGGAATACGAACACAGAAAATGTTGGTTTATTTTTGCTAAGCTTACCCCTTCCCCAAATACCTGGCTCTCACCCTGCTGGGTAATTTCCTCAAATGTCTCCTGGGATAATGGGACACTGGTCCCGTAATAAACCAATTAAAATATACTCACCAAAGTTGATCTTGTGCATCATTCATGAGTGAACAATTACTATTTTCCCAAAAGTAATTACAATTCTTCTCAAAGAATATTTCCCAAGCTACAGGTATCTCTATAGCAAAACACACTAAAGGTGATGTGCTTACTTAATCTAAGGAAACAATAGAAATTGCCATCTATGAAATAATCTGAAAGCTACTCAAAAAGTAATTCTAGATTGTTTTCCTTTTTTAACGTTATCTGAAGATTTGGGGCTTGGATGGCATGTAAAATATTTCATGATTCCCAATTAGGAGGGTGAGAAAAACAGAAAGAAATTCTTCCATTACATGTGATGAAATGAAATATTGAGGCTTTTGTGAAGGAAGCTTTGTGGGAAGAGAGGAAAAAACAGTTATTCCTCCATGAAGAACTGGCCCACTGCTTGCCTTTTAAGACAATTGGGCACATTAATTTGCATTCAATATTAAACACTAATCATCAATCCTCTGACAATATGTAAGTACTCTCAGTTTATTTTTATCTGATGCTTCAACTTCAATTCATCATACAGCATTGATACTACCCTCTGGTGACCTGCTCTCTTCTCTTTCTCTCATTCTATTCAATATATTCTCCCTATATATTCTATATGTATTCTCTCTATATTGTATATATCCAATAGCTAAATCAATGAAGTGAAAAGTGAAAATATTATAAATTGTGATTTCTACCCACTAACTGAGATACGTGGAACTTACAGTCCTAATATGGGTACACTTAAACTCTAGGAAGACCTGAGACATATTCCTAGGGTGGGTGTCCGTCAGAGCTCAAAAGAGCATATGTGAAGAGTTTTATGTTTCGTATCTAAATTCTGTATGAGGGTACTTCTGAACTTCATTAACCTATTTTGCAAACATGTTGTGTGACGCTCAGCTATTACTTAGATTTTCAAAAATTAGTTTATTAGGAATTTTAAAACAATAAATTGAAATCACTAAGTTAATTGATCTCATCAAAAAGACATCTTTGTTTAGGAAATGAAGAGTGAAGATAAGGTTTCATAAGCTCCAGTTATAGGGAATTGAATATATATGGTGTCATTATAAAAATCATTAATTTCACAAATAAGAGTTCATTGTACAATGTCAGAATCACTTGGTTTCTTAGTTTTTACAAATTAAAGTGCACTAGATAAGCTTATGGTGTAGTTATTATTCGGGAAGTGACTACTTCCCAAAATGAACAATTAGACTCTTCATGAGAAAACGTGAATGAGGCTTGGGTTGGTCACTGATTTCCACTAGTGCTAGAAATTTTATGCCAGAAAAAAATTACTTAAGAAGAGCATAATGTCTTCTACTAATTTTAGCTAAACAATGGAGCATAGGAATAATTTATTTTCAATCGCTGGATTTCCCAAGTAGTAATCATAAGAAATGGAGGCAAATCTGTACCAAGAAATCAAAGGACATTACTCAGAGTAGTAAGGTGCTCATTAAATATAGAAGATACACCTGTAAGAGGCATCAAAAATTGTGGTAAGTGGCAAGTGTATATATAGAAGGACATTTTTTATAGTGTACAAGGCACTTATGAAATACAATCATTACTTGCAAAAGGAGGTGCAGATATTTATGTTTGTCTAAATGATGTATTGTTATTTACCTTGATTTGCAAGGAAGGTCTGTCAAAAAAAATCAACCACCAGAAATGAGAAATAGCACATCAGTAACCAATTTCATCCTCCTGGGTCTGACCGATAATCCAGAAGTGCAGGTTGTGGTTTTTCTCTTTTTATTTTTCACATATTTCCTGAGTGTTACTGGAATTCTCACTATCATTTCACCCTGCTGGATTCCCACTTGAAGACCACCATGTATTTCTTCTTCAGGAATTTCTCCTTCTTTTAAATTTCATTTACTTCTGTCTGTAACCCTAGATTTTAGATCAGCATCCTAACTGGAGACAAATCTATTTCCTACAACACCTGTGCAGCTCAGCTGTTTTTCTTGATCCTCCTTGGTTTGATGGAGCTTTTCCTTCTGGCCTCTATGTCCTTTGATCACTATGTGGCCATGTGCAAACCTCTACATTATACCACCATCATGAGTAACAAGATCAGCCACCAGCTTGTAGTCAGCTCTTGGCTGGCTGGCTTCTTGGTGACCTTCCATCCTCTGACCATGGGGATGGAGCTGGATTTTTGTGACTCAAATATAATTGACCACTTCACCTGTGATTCTGCTCCTTTACTACGGATCTCTTGCACAGACACCAGTACTCTCGAGCTCATGAGCTTTGTTTTAGCCGTGCTTATGCTTATGTCCACTTTGATGTTAGTAATTCTCTCCTACTCTTACATCCTCAGGACAATTCTGAGAATCCCCTCAGCCCAGCAAAGAAAAAAGGATTTCTCAGCCTGCTCCTCCCACATGATTGTCTCTATCTCTTATGGAAGCTGCATCTTCATATATGTGAAAACATCAGCAAAGGAAGGGGTTGCATTGGCAAAAAGGATAACTATGCTCAATACATCTGAAGCT
Source organism: Smutsia gigantea (assembly GCA_032199065.1). Classification (NCBI taxonomy): domain Eukaryota; kingdom Metazoa; phylum Chordata; class Mammalia; order Pholidota; family Manidae; genus Smutsia; species Smutsia gigantea. The sequence goes on along the minus strand of JAVSCE010016403.1, from coordinate 97,696 downwards.
CCTATGCTGAATCCATTTATTTATACTTTAAGGAACCAGCAGGTGAAACAAGCATTTAAGGATTCCAGGAGAAAGATATCCTCATTACATGTGAACTTTTAAGTGTTATATCCACAAATAAATGAAAAATAATGATAATTAGTTAATAATGAAGCACTGAAATTTCACTCAAGGGTGTAAAGCAGCCTTCTTCTAAACTGGAGGTAAAAGATGTGCACTAGAGGAAGTATTCAAGTTTGAGAAAAGAAAGCCATGAATACTGAGTAGCTCCATTATTTGGGGTCACTTACTAAAGCTTTGTCTTCCTTTTGTGGTGTTTAGCCTGATTACTTATGATCCTTGTGTTCTGCATTGGCATCTGTACAGTTGAAGAAGCAGGTGCCGCTTGCAGTCTATGCAGACATGAACTGGGAAAGCCCTTCACCAGTCAGCCCACCCAGAGGTTCTGGGCTCACATCTGGGTCCACAAGTGGACTTGTGCTGGAGTCTGTGGGAGGGCTCTCTTTTCAGCAGGTTCAGCAGAGGGTGAGCCTGCTGCATAGGGGCTGACCTGGTGCTAGGTTGGGCATGGATCTCAGTCATGGGAATGTACCTTTCATGAATCTGGGGCCAGCCTGTGACTATGGTCCCTTATAATGGGGTGCCACTTGTGCCCATGGGGGCAGGGCTCGTCTGGGACTGTGCTGTTAGTCTTGGATCCTTGGTCATAGGGTCTTGCCTGCTGCTTGGGTCTGCCCTTAAGCTGAGCCTGCAGGGGCCTTCCTGGGGCCTGGGGACACAGTGCAGGTCTGGAGCTTAGGGCCACAGGGGCTGGGTGAGTACTGAAGTGAGGAGCCTGCAGGCTGAGCCACAGGAGCCTGGCTATGGGTGTAGCCTGCTGCTGGTGTTTACGGGGAAGTAAGTTGGTTGCTCACTACTCTGTCCTTTCCCCACAGAAATGGTTTCTCTCTCAATATGGCACTACCTAGGCTTAGGGAAGGTTGACATGGGTCCTGTGAGATTGTCCTTCCTACTCGTCCATGCATCTGTTCTTATTTTTGCTCCCAGGTGCTGTAATCTCAACCAGATCCCTTAGCTTTGTGATGGTATTTTAGTGCATGGATAGTTGCTGAAATTTATGTTTCAGTGAGGGAATGAGCACTGGAAAGTCCTATTCTGCATCTTACAATTGTCATGTTTACTGCTATATTTCACTGTTTGTCCTGTCCTCCCATAATTTTAATTTATCGCAAGAGTTTTATGTTCATTTTTCCCCTTTCTTGCCTCATTTAGTTTCAAGAAAATATATTTTAATTTTGTTTCCATCAATTTATCAACTTTACGTTTAGCCATTATGTTAGCTGTAAAGCTAAGTGTAATCACTTCATTAAGGAAGTGTCTTCTACCTCACGCCCCAAATATTTTCATTTTATACTTAAGTAATATTTTGAGAGTATGTATATATCCTGTTCTTTACAGGACATTTTACCCGCTAGTTTTCACGTCTATTGAGATTTTCTAACTCCATCATTCCTTCTTGTTTGTCAATAACCACTTTGCTTCGATTTGTCATGCATGGAAAAAATTGCAGTTTTTTGAAATCCCATACATTACTGGTTGTTACTCTAACCCTTTCTTTCCACATAAAGAATGCACTGTGGTAAGGCAAGTCTGTGAAGGTGACATTGCACAGAGACCATTTTGAATCATAAGTGAAAACTGACCATTCTCAAATATTGATTTCTCCACCCTTACTCATCTGTAACATGATGTAATGAAGGTTGATGCCTATGACTAGATATTAAAGCAACTTTTCTTAGTTCAAGTTTATTGAACAAAGATTACTATTGAATTTTCATAATGAAAATTTCCTTTAACTTCTGATCTAGCAGAGGAAAAATATGAGAAGTTCTTTCTTATACTCAGTGTATTAACAAGCCTAGAAATAATGATGGAGTTAGGAAATCTAAGTGTGAAAACTAGCAGGTAAAATGCCTAAGGAACAGGATATATATATATTCTCAAATTATGACTTAACAATAAAATGGAAATAATGTGGTCAAGGAGTAGAAGGTTTATAATATATTCTTTACACTTCTCTGAAATTTTTACATCAGTGATAAAAATTTTAAATTTCTTTAAAATCCAAGATCTTACATTTGCTATTAAGATCGTTGCCTTTAAACAGCTGTGGTAATTGTAAAAATTCATTTGAATAATCCTTTATGTAGTATTTTACTAACAACATAAACATCCCTCTTCCAAATAAACTTTTTATTGAAAATAAATGTGTTAAGAAAATCTCTTTGAAATGACTGTGCATAGGTTATTGGTATGGAGCCATATTTAAAAACCTAAAACTTAATACATCTTTACTAGAACTATTTTACCTTGTTGTTTTACCTACGAATATTGTACTTAATTTTATTTTGGCCTATATCATCCTTGTTAATCCATCACTTTCTCTCTGCTAGCCTCATTGCTAGCTGCTCTGTGGCTTGCTTATCAGAGTTGAGTAGGAAATCAGTTACTTAAGTGTTAGCATTTGATTTCTCTCAGTTTTGTTCTTTGCAGACTGTGTGCTTGGAATAGTAGGTGACACAGTGACTGGCACATTAGCCCTCTTTGCCTTTGATTCCCTGTGATTCTTCGAACTAAAAAGCACTATCACCAAGTACACCAGCTGTGCAATCAGCATTATTCTTGTTAGTTAACACATTCTATCATCTCATCTCACCCTTCAGTCTTCCCTCTAGCAAGACAAGGATTTCCCCAACGTGGGCGGACAGTCATGAAGCGAAGACTCAGGTTCTGAAAGGCGTTAAATTTTCCAATCCAAACTGTGATTTTTTTTGTATCCCCTTCAAAAACTAAATCTTTACTGAGATAAATTTGCAAAACATAAAATTCACATTTAACCATTTTCCAGCATACAGTGCAGGGCCTATTAGTACCTTCACAGAGTGTACAATTATCCCATTGTATCATTTCACAACCTTTTCATCATCATGAGAAAGATGCTCCATACCTATTATTCAGTGACCCTCTGGTTCTCCCTACCTCCAGATCCTAGGACCATTAATGTGCTTTCTGTCTCTCAGATTTGTCTATTCTAGACATTTCATATAAATTGAATCACATGATTTATATGGCCTTTTGTGTCTGGCTTCTTTCACTTCGCATAATGTGTTCAAGGTTCATCTCTGTTGTACAATCTAATGGTACTTCGTTCCTTTAAGGAAGAATAATATTTCATTGTATCAGTATATAATATATTGTTTACCCAATTCTCAGTTGATGGACGTTTATGTTGTTTCCACTTTTTACTATTATAAACAATGCTGCTATGAACTCATCGACCACATTTTGTTTTAATGACAGCACACATAGATGCACTCCCTAATATTTAGAAATTACCTGTTGATGATATTAAAGACACATAAAAACTAGAGAGATGATCACATATATTCCTCTCTGCTTTCTGAGATAGCAATGCTACTTTAGCAATGGAAATATAAAGGAATCATACTTTTTTGAAATGCATCCATAAGACTTGTACCTGGAAATCTTGGTAAAGAATATGGTAATATTATTATTACATGCCATTATTATCACTATGTGCTCTTTACATTACCCAAAAGCCAAGGTGGAACTAACTAATAAAAGTGAATTTAATATCAGTTAATTTCACATTACAAACAGAAAAATAATAACAAGTGAAAAACACTCAACATAAGATCATGTGATTGCTGATTGGAAATCAAGTCACTGTTTCCTAGTTATAAAAATGTCTGAGCACCAATAAAACATTCCCATGTATAGCACAACATCCAAGCTTCTCAATAAAATACCAACTACTGGGGCTTCACAAACTGTAATATTCAAACTTTTGTGTATGACTATGAAATTCTGACCCTCGTAATGAGTTAATCAAAAGGGTATTGGATAGCTTTCAGCCACTGCTCAGTCAACTACTCACAAGTGTAGGAATGACCTGGGGATTTCAATACAGTCCCTAGTCCATCATGACTTCTTTTATAAGGCAAGTCCTCAACAGTGGGTCATTTTATATTGTGAGGATGGTTGCCTAGGTCCGCTTCCTTTTTTGTAACATTTTTGTGATTTTAGACTTGAGGAAATACTTCAAAAATAGTATTTCATATGATACTTTTTCTAAAGTCACAATTGTTTATGTTTTGAATGATTTATTTTATCATTCTTTCTCCATTTCTCTCTTTTATACTTTTATAAATACAAATTTTAGTATTTTACATATAAATAATAATATATTAAATAAAACATATATACATATATATATGTATATGTTTTTCTGAACCATTTAATAAGAAGTTGGACTTTGGCCTCTATCCCTAACTACCTCACTACCTCACAGTAAGTTTCCTGATAGGATCATTATGTTATATAACTAAAATATAATTACCAAAATCAGAAAATATGACTTTGATATATTACCTAATCCCTAACCAATATTAAAATTTTATAAATTGTCCCAGGAATTATTTTTGTATCTTTTTATTTCTTCTAGGTCTAGTATAATTTAGGGTTGCACACTGCATTTAGTCCTCATTTCTGCTTAGCTCTGTTAATCTGAACAGTTCCTTATCTTTTTTCACCTTCTTTTCTTGAGGTTTTCTTTTTAAGCACACACAACATTATATTTTAATAACTATATTTGTCTGTTTAACAGTTCTAAAGCATTTATTTCTTGCTTTGGAAAAAATGTAAAAATAGAGAAGCACTAACTGATGCCTCTTTAGGAGAAAAGGGACACATGTACAGCTTGGGGAGTAATAGTTCCTCCTCCCAGTTTTGGAGGAAATGAGACATAAGCCTAAGTATTTTTAAATAACCCATAGAAAATGTAGTAGACAAATTACTTATCAGGCAAGTATGAAATTAATTTTTTAAAAAGTAAGTGAAAGTAGTAAAATCAACTACACCCAAAATCATTCATGAGATACACAAAAATGTGGATATAATACCAAACACATAAAATGTGGTGGAGGAAGAAGAATACTCTTCGATTGTGATTGAAATAGAGTGATCATCAACTTAATATTATCTGTAATATATTTAGGAACTATCTATTAAATTTATGTCAACCACAATCCTAAGCCTGTCATAGATACACAAAAAGTTAAAAAGAAAAAAGTAATCACAAAACTAAAGAAAACCATCAAATAAGGAGAGAAGAGTATAAGAGAGTAAGAAAGGATCAGAAAGGAACTACAAAAAAAACCAGAAAACTATTAATAAAATGGCAATGAGTATATACCTATTAATAATACTTCAAATGTAAATGGACTGAATGCAGCAATCAAAAGGCATAGTGTGGCAGAATGGATAAAAAACAGGACCCACCTATGTGCTGCTTACAAGAGATTTATTTCAGACCAAAGACATACACAGACTGAAAGTGAAGGGATGGAAAAAAATGTTTCGTGCAAATAATAGGCAGAAAAAGCAATACTTTTATCAGACAAACTGGACTTCAAACAACTAAAGTAAGAAGGGATAAAGAAGGATATTACGTAATGATAAATGGGTCAGTCCAACAAGAGGATATAACCATTATAAATACTATGCATCCAATATTGGAAGGCCTCAATATGTAAAACAAATACCAGCAGAACTAAAGTGGGAAATATACAGTAACTCATTCTTATTAGGGGAGTTTAACACACCATTTATATCAGTGGACAGATCAACAACACAGAAAATATAAGGAAACAGAGTCACTGAACAACACTTTAGGTCAAATGGACTTCACAGCTGTTTAGAGTATATTCCATCCAAAGACAGCAGGTCAGATGTTTTCTCCAATGTACATGGAACATTCTCCAGAATAAATCACATACTAGGCCACAAAAAGAGCCTCAATTAATTAAAAAATTGAAATTGTGTCAGTCTACAATGCTATTAATGTGGAAGTAAATTGCATGAAGAAAATAGAAATACCCTACAAAAACATGGAGGTTAAAGAACATGCTTCCAAATAATTAATGAATCAATGAACAAATCAAAATAGAAATCAAGCAATGTGTGGAGACAAACGGAAAAAAAAATTCAACAATCCAAACTTTGTGGGATGCCACCAAAGCAGTTGTATGAGGGAAGCATGTAGCAAGATAGGTCTACTTCAAGAAGAACAACCCCAAATAAACAGTGTAAACTCACAGTAGAGAAACTAGGAATAGAAGAACAAATGAAATTCAACATTAGTAGAAGGAGGGACATAATAAAGATCAGAGCACAAGTAAATAAAACAGAGAAGTATAAAACAAACAAAAAATCAACAAAACAAAGGCCTGGTTCTATGAGAAGCTAAACAAAACCCCTAGCCAGACTTACCAAGAATAAAGGGAGAGCATAAACACAAACAAAATAAAAAACAAAAATGTAATGGTCACAAATAACACCACAGAAATACAAGAATTACTAGAGAATTCAATGATAAAAATTTAATGCCAATAAAGGGGATAACCTAGATGAAATTAACAAATATCTTGAAAAGTACAACCTTAATGAATGACAGGAAGAAACAGAATACCTGAACAGGTCAATTACCAGTAACAAAATTGAATTGATAACCAAGAACCTCCCAACAAACAAAACTCCAGCACCAGATGGCTTAACAGCTGAGTTCTACCAAACGTTTAAAGAAGAGCTGACACCCATCCTTCTGAAAGTATGACAAAGAGTGGAAAAGGAGGAAATACTTCCAAAGTCATTCTATGTGGCCAGCATCACCTTGATACCAAAACAACAAAAGACACTGAAAAAACGAAAATTATAGACCAATATCCCGGATGAACATAGATGCAAAAATCCTCAACAAAATATTAGGAAACTGAATTTAAAAATACATCAAAGGATCATCAATCATGACTAAGTAGGATTTATTCCAGGTATGCAAGGATGTTATGATATTTATGAATTGATCAATGTGGTACACCATATTAGCAACATAAAAAAGAGATGAAAACTTTATGATTATCTCCGTAAATGTTTTAAAAGCATTTGACAATATTCAACATCCATTCATGATAAACCCTCTCAACAAAATGGGCATAGAAGGAACATACCTCAATATAATAAAGGCCATACATGAGAAACTCACAGCTAACATCATACTCAATAGCAAAAAGTTGAAAACTTTTCCTCTAAGCTCACAAATAAGACAAGAATGTCCTCTTTCACTTATTCAATATGGTAATGGGGTTCTTAACAATCAGATGATAAAGAGTTAAAAGGCATCCATATTTGTAAGGAAGAAGTAAAACTGTCAATATTTGCAGATGACATGATCCTATATATAGAAAACCCTAAGGACTCCTCCAAAAAAATATTGGAACTAATAAATGGATTCAGCAAAGTGGCAGTATACAAAATTAATACACAGACATCTGTTGAATTCCTATATACTAATAATTAACTAGCAGAAAGAGAAATCAGGAAAATAATTCCATTTACAATTGTAACAGAAAGAATAAAACACATAGGAATAAACCTAATCAAGGAGGTGAAAGACCTGTGCTCTAAAAACTATGACACTGATGAGAGAAATTAAAAAAGACTCAAATAAATGAAATCTATCCCATGTTCATGGATATGAAGAATTTATGTTGTCAAAATGACCATCTTGCCCAAAGCAATTTACAGGTCCAATGCAATCCCTATCAAAATACTTATATTTTCCAATGAACTCATGCAAATAATCCTGAAATTCATATGAAACCATAAAAGAACCTGAATAACCAAATTAATCCTGAGAGAGAAGAACAAAGCTGGAGGTATTATGGTCCCTGACTTCAAGCTATACTACAAAGCTACAGTAATCAAAACAGTATGTTACTTGCCTAAGAACAGACCCATAAATCAATGTAACAGAATAGATGGTCTAGATATAAGCCCCTCAAATATACAGTCAATTAATGTATGATAAAGGAGCCATGAATATATAATGGTGCAAAGACAGTCTTTTTAATAACTGTTTTGGGGAATACTAGACAGCTACATTCAAGAGAATGAAACTGACTTACTATCTAACTCCATACACAAAAGAATACTTGAAATGAATGAAACACATAAATATAAGACATGAAACCATAAAACTCTTAGAAGAAAACAAGGGCAAAAATCTCTTGAATATAAGTATGAACAAGTTTTTCCTGGACATATCTCCTCAGGCAAGGGAAACAAAGTAAATGAACAAGTGGGGCTACCTCAAATTAAGTCTTCTGTACATAAAAGGACAACATCAATAGAATAGAAAAGAAACCTACAGTATGGGAGAATATATTTGTAACTAATTCATCTGATGAGGGGGTCACAATCCAAAATATATAAAGAACTCACACCTGAACACCAAAAAAACAAACAACCTGATTAAAAAGTGGGTAGAACACCTGCACAGACATTTCTCCAAAGAAAAAATACAGATGACCAAAAAGCACATAAAAAAATACTCCACTTCAATAATCTTCAGGGAAATGCAAACCAAAACCACAGTGAGATACCACCTCACACAAATCAGAATGGCAGCTATCCAGAAGACAGGGAATAACAAGTATTGATGAGGATGTAGAGAAAAGGGAACCCTTCTAAACTACTGTTGGTCATAGAAATTGGTGCAGACATTGTGGAAAGCAGTATGGAGGATCCTCAAAAAGATAAAAATGGAAATTTCATATGACTCAGTAATTCAACTTCTAGGAATTCACCTGAAGAAAATTAATTCCTAATTTAAAAAGATATATGCACCCCTATTTTTATGAAACATTATTAACAATAGTCAAGAGATGGAAGCAACCAAACTTCCCATCAAGAGATGAATGAATAAAGACGATGTGGGACATATAAACAAAGCAATAGTGATCCACTATAAAAAATGAAATCCTGCTATTTGTGAAAACATGGATGGACCTAGAGGATATTATGCTAAGTGAAATAAGTAAGCCAGGCACAGAAAAATACCACATGATTTCTCTCATTTTAGGACTATAAAAACAAAACAAAATGAACAAAATAGCAGTAGAATCATAGGCATTGAGAAATGACTGTGTTTACCATGGGGGACGGGTTAGGGTGGGTGAATGGAAAACATGAAGAGGATAAAAGGGCAAAAACTATTTGGACACTGGGACGGTGGTACAGCATGGAGAATATAGCCAATGTTTCTGTAACATATTCCTGTTTTGACAGGTAGTAACAGCACTAGTTGGGGTGAGGATTTCATAATATGGGTAACTTGAAGCACAGTGTTATATACTTGAAATCAATATAAGATTGTATATCAACTGTACATCAAATAAACAAAAAATTGTCGAGTTGATTACAACAGTCATAAGGAAATTCAAAAGTACCAGAATAATCAAAAAAATATGTTTATTGGACTTACCATTTTATTTTAACACATATACAGCTCAAGTAATAAAAGAGAGGGTATTGGTCTATATATAGCAAAATAGTACAGTGGAAGTGAACTAAAGTTTCAGAAATAACCCCTTATATTTATAATGAACTGATATTTTCATAGAAATGCAAAAACACTGGGGAAAGGTTAATGTTTTCAACACATTGACCTGGTAGAATGGAGAGCCTTATTTTTTAAAAAGGAAATTTGCTACATATCTTGTGCTATTTAATAAAGTTATAAAAATAAGGCAAAATTAATCACAGACCATATGTAACAAACTCTAGCACTTGGAGAAGAAAACATATGAGATTATTTTTATTTAAGATTTTATAGATATAACAGTTAAAGCATGGTAATTTAAAAACCTGATTAAAGGTCATTCATTAAAATCAAGAAATTCTGCTGTTAAAAAGACATTATAAAGAATACGACAAGCCACAAACTAGAGGCAAATACATGTGAATCACAAATCTGATAAAAGACTTGATCCAGACTGCATGAAGAACTCAAAACTCAATGAAAAGAAAACAATTAAAACAGAAGCAAATGACTTAAACAGACACTTTACCAAGGAAGATATGCAGGTGGCACCTAAATGCACCAAAAGATGTGGAGCAATATTAACAACTGTGGATACAAAAACTTAAATCAGAGTCAGACAGCACTACTAGAATGTATTACAGAATAAAGACTGAGCATAGCAAGGAGGTGGACCAGATAAAACACTCCTACACTGCTGGTGGGATGTAAAATCATAATACTGCTTTGGAAGCCTATTTGGTAGTTTCTTAAAAAGTTAAATATACACCTTCCATATGACCCAGTCATTCTACTCCTAAGTATTTACACCATAGAAATGAAAGTATATGTCATTAGAGAGATTTTTGCATGAATATTCATAGCAGCTTTATTTGTTCAGTGCCTTACAGTTGAAATGACAAAATATCTCTGAGCAGGTGAATAGTAAGCAAACTCCACATAATGGAATATTTTTTAGAAATAAATGGGATGAACTATAAATACACAATAATGTGGATGAATAAAAATTAGGCTAAGTGAAATAAGCTAGGTGAAAAGATAGTGCACACTGTATGATCCCATTCTTATAAAATTATAGAAAATGCAATCTAATCTCTATGACAGAGAACAGATGAGTGGTTGGTCAGGATACAGCAGGGAGGGAATATGCAGGCAGGACAGACAAAATGGGACACAAGGAAACTATGGGATCGATGAACATGTTTGTTAATGTCATCGTGGTGATACTTTTCTGGAGTACACATATGTCAAAACATCAAATTGTGCACTTCAAATATGTGTAGTTAACTGTATGTCAGTTATATCTCAATAACACTGTTAAAATATTTTAAGACCTTTTTCTATATACAGTCATGAACTGCATGCCAGAAATCCATATTGACCCTTTAAAAGCATTATAATCTTAAAATGCATACATAACATATTTGAAAAAACAAGACATAATTAGGCATCAAAATAAAAATAATGTGCACTAAAACATAATTATGGTGGCAAATATGTGACATAAAATAATCATAAAACAAAATATTCAAATTTGTTTAAGTGAAATCACATTTTCATCTAGAAATTTTACTTCTACCAATTATTCTTGCACATGCAGAAAATTTGTATGAAAATGCTTTTTTTAAATTTTGGTCTCATTAATTTACCATTACATGTGCAACGTTATGGTCACTAGACTACCCCCATTATATCTGCTTTTGATAGAATGGGTTGATAACTGGAAAAAAAAGAACACTGTATATTTACTTCAAGCATTGGTTTAAAATTGCCAAAATGTACATACAGCTAATATTATTAATACTGAAAAGTTTCTAAAAACAAATTAATATTATATAATAAATGAACATATATTTAAATATAGAAAAGTATGTTCTTTTATTGTGTGTAATACACATGACATAAAATTTATCATTTTGACCATTTGGAACTATAAAAATAAAAGGCATTAAGCACATTCATATTGCTATGCAACCATAAAAGCCAAGTATAAGATATGGCTGCAAATTCTTATGTATTGTTTAGTGTATTTGGTGAAAGAAAAATATGAAAGGATAAAGTCTATCATCTAAACAGTAACTTTAAGTAATTTATAAAGTTTTCCTTTTGCTTTCTGATTAAAATTATCTAATAATAAACAATTCATGTGATAAAGAATAACAGTCTTCCAAATGCCTTACTAAATGGGGATGTATTTTAAAACATGAACTATGTAATTTCAATGACTGAGTGTTCCCCCTGACCCAGGGAAAATGCTGCTCTAACATCCTCCTGTCTCCAAGGACACCGTCCCCACTGAAGCCTGTGTTACTTGGGTTTTTGCCAAACTTTACACAGAAAATTAATTAATGACTCCTGATTCTAGGTCACCAAGGACCATTTGTTTTTCTTACTTGGTTGCATTTTCTGCAAACTAAAAAGAAAAGTCATATTAACATTACAAAAACATTCCTCTCTGCCCTGATGATTTAAAATTAATCTCTTCCACCAATGGAAAGTGTTTCCCAGGAAGTCTGTCCAATTTGTTGGATATGGAAACACATGGAGCTCTCTGCATAGTCAGACATGCCAATAAGTGTGAGGCTATAAGTACTTTTATAAAAATATCACTTTCAAGATTTCAGTTTTAATATTGCTATGTTTAAATAACCAACAGATGCTCCAATTTGCTAACCAGAGAGTGAGTATGATAAAGTTTGTTTCTTTGATTGTAATTCATTTTGTATGATCTAGTTTGTATTTTTCTCTGTCAAAGAAAATGGATTTCAGTGATAATTTATATATGTTTAATATATTTAAGATGTGTTTATGAGATGTCACTTTTTTAGAATTTCCTTATATAGATAAATTTCATTGCCTGGGAGGTTTTTATGCGTAAGTTATGAAATTAATGTGTATCTAACTTAATATTATGTAATCAGGGTAATTTTGGACAGATATTCAACCTCACTTAAAAATAAAGTGTTTTGGGCTATATAGAAGGGTATCAGCATGCCCTTGAATTTTTGTCATCCCAAAAGAGAATAACATAATGATTGAAGTGACAATATCTCATTGCATACTCTTGTGTTCATTTTGAACATTTGATGGAAAGATAGAAAAAAATGGAAATCAAGTTAATTACACTTTAGTGCCAGTCTATTGTAAAATAAGTTGTAAAATAAATATTAGAGAAATACAGATAAAATTTGAGATTAAATAATGCTTTAATGTATTATCAATGGCTAAATGTGAAAGCCTCAGTAAAGTTTCACAATGACGTACAATCATCTGAGAGATTAGGAGAAAAGATAGAAGGAAAAGATGAGTGGGATGCAAAAATTATATGTAATGTAATTGTGTATATATATATATCCATTCTATAGTAAATATCCATTCTCTAGCTCAATTTTATATTAAAACTTGATAGTTACAAATTTCTTAAGAAGATTCTAACTTTTGAGTAAGCCATGATCGTCTGTTTGTTATTTTTCTCATTTTGGGAACATTATGGACTAGGTAAATAGTCACAATCAGTTCTGCCCAAGCCTCAGAAGGAAAAGAACACATTAAGTTAAGAAATAAATGAATCCACTCTAAAACAAACTAGGTACAAAGGGGAAAATATTTTCTGTTATTGATGTCAGGAATCTTCAAAATTTGAGATACTTATTTCATATTAAAAACATTTGAGTCCCTACCGGTGTAGTATCAATCAGGATGAAACAACTCATTGGCAGTGGATGGAGGGACAAACAGCAGGCAGTTATCAACTGTGTTAGCATAAAACGTAACATATTCACTAAAGGAAATGTACTTATTCTGACAAAACAGAGTGTGTAGAGGGGGTGGAAATGAGCAGCAGGGCTTAAGTTTGTTTATAAGAATTAAGCACCCATAACCTAAAAAAGACACCAACAAAAATCTCTTGGAACAAAGATCTCAAGTTTTGCTCTAGGCTCTGTATGGTAAACCCAAGTTATATTAGCACTGTGTTTGAAAAAACCCAAAAATTTCAAGAAAATATGTAAAGTCAAGTTTACGATTTTGTCTCTGAACAGGGAATATTTCTTGAGAGCTAAAGGACATTTTACCTACTCATAAAATCACAACCTTTCAGCAATCTACTTAGTCATATGGGAAATCCTAAGCATAGGATAAATATAAAATGTATAATATACATAATGAAATATAAGTTTTAATACATTACATTTTAGAACACTTAAAGTAATCTATAAACTATAGGAAATCTTCTCTGAATATCTCATACAGATTGTAGAGAAGTCAGAAGTCAGGGATGAGACACACACAGTAACAACATTCATTCTGCTGGGACTGACAGATGACCTTGACCTGCAGGTTCTGATTTTGTCTTTCTGTTTCTCACCTACACACTGAGTGTAGCTTGAAACCTGACGATCATCACACTCACTTTTGTTGATTCTCACCTTAAAACACCCATGTACTCCTTCTTAAAAAATTTCTCTTTCTTGGAGATCTCATTCACATCTGCCAGTATTCCCAGATACTTGTATAACATAGCAACAGGTGACAAAGTCATTACCTATAATGCTTGTGCTACCCAATTTTTTTTTGACTGTTGACCTGTCACCGTTTATTATTTCAGCACTGTAAGCAAGGAGCCTGGTCACCCAAGTGTTTTTAAATGACCTATGTGGAGTAACAGAATTTTTCCTGCTGGCAGCCATGTCCTATGACTGCTATGTGGCCATCTGCAAACCCTTGTATTAAGTGATCATCATGAGCAGCAGGGTCTGCAGGAACCTCATCCTCTGTTCTTGGATGGCTGGTTTATGTGTAATAATCCCACCCCTTTAGCCTGGGCTTAAATCTAAAATTTTGTGACTCCACCATGATTGATCACTTTGGCTGTGATGCATTTCCCTTAGTGAGAAACTCATGCTCAGATACATGGTTCATGGAAAAGACAGTCATCATCTGTGCTGTGCTGACCCTAAACATGCCACTTACCTCTGTAGTTCTCTCATATGCTTCCATCATCAGTACTATTTTAGATTCCCTTCTGTTCAACAAAAGAAAATGGCATTTTTGACTTGTTCTTCCATGTGATTGTGGTTTCCGTCACCTATGGCACCTGAATTTTCATCTACCTGAATGCCACATCATAGGAAGAAATGACCATTAACAACGTGGTTTCACTGCTCATTTCTTCTATTTCACCTACATTAAAACCATTTATTTATACCCTGAGAAACAACCAAGTTGTTTTATTTTTCATGTTTATAATCTTGTTTTTTAAAACCTTTTTTTTGATCTGTTTGTCTTACATGATTGTGAGATTATGGATATGTACTTGAATGACATTAATTTTCTCAACACTCCTTTAACCTAGCTTCCAATGAACTCTGCTTATGCCATTTTGGTGTCTTCATTTTTCAAACCAATATCTGACAGTTTTGCATGTCAATTTTTTGAAAAAATCATTTTGAATAGAAATAAACTTCCTAATATTAATACATAATAAAAGTAATTACTGAAAAAATATATGGTAAAATTCTTTGCAGCTCATAAAATACATAGAACAGTGATACTAAAACATATGCAATAAAAACAAATTCACATAAAATTTATAACATGTTTAAATAATCGTGTAATTTAAAATATGTGGGAAACAGAATAATAGCACTTTCAATATTGAGAAACTGGAGAAAAATATTAATATGAAAACAAATACCGGAAAAAATGTGATAAGTATTCTTTTGAATCTATAGCTGAAATTACAGCGAAGTTGTAAATAGAAGGTGTCAGAAATAAAGCTACAACTAAAAACTTCTTTCAAAAGCAATAATCTGTGAAATGACTTGTGGACACTCTGGCGAGCATAGGGAATAGGTGATACATTACAGATCACCAGGTTCATGATTAAAGACTGATTCATTACAAATAACAAAGGCTCAGGATAAAAGTCTCGGGATTAGTGTGTAGGTGCACTTGGAATCACAGAATCATGGTACATTCAAAGAAAGTTTGATTTAGAAAACCATGTCACATTCACACAAAGATTACATTTTTTTCTGAATAGGGTTGTCTGCTGCTTACAGAGCCCTGGGTCAAGGGAAGAACATTTCCCAGTGTATTTGATAGCCTGTGTCTACCTGTAACACAAATTGGACTTATAAAGTCTAAATTCTGTCATAATAATTTAAATTAAAAGATACAAAGAATTGTATAACCCAGATAAATATAACTTCTTGGAAATAAATATATTTATATCAGATTAACTAATTGTTATCTGGAAAGCAATGAAATGCAGACATAGCACAGCAAGTCACCTAAGCACTGAAGAAAATGTAATCAGAAGGAATTGTGTTATCTTAAATGTATTCTTTATTTACAGAAATTACAGAAATGTAAAATAACCCTAAAGAGAGAACTTATCTAATAAATTTGAAAAACCTAAATGGGAAATGTAACTTACTATGGATAGAAAATGAAATCATGCAAATAAGTTAAAGAAATTCAGAAGCTAGTTCTTTGAAAAGTCCAATAGCATAAACCCCATCCCCAAGGAATATGATGAATCAAAAACAGAAATGCTCAATATTTCATTGGAAGATTTTGGATATTCAATAACATAAGAAAATGAAAAAACAAGGATTAATATGAGAAAGAATAAATAAATGATTGCATTTGATTTCAAAGTCTTTTTTATTAACACTTTCCTTTTCTGTAATGGAAATATGTCATATAATGGAAGACAGCTACCATTGTTTACAAGTTAATTAGCAATATTATCTTTTAATAGTGAAACACAGTACAGTCACATGTCTTAACAATTATTGAGGTCTTAAAATTGGACCTATCTCTTACTTTATCCTCAAGTCATTCTCACATATCCAGAGAACTCAAGGAACTCTAATGGAAAACTAGTGGAGTTAATGAAAGAATTTGGTGTTCTAGGTAAAAATGGAAGTATTTAAAAATCAGAAGACGAATAACAGTAAACAACAGGAAATCAATGAGCAAATGTCTCTGCCATAATAGTGATAAAATTTTAATTAATGAGATAATAAATTTAACAGAAAAGTACAGTGTACACATAAAGCATAAAATCTCTTTAAAGAATATATAGTTAGAACAAAAAAGGCAATCATAATTCTTAGAAATTTTTATTGTGAACTTGTGTCTGTGTGTATGAATAGATTATTTATGTATTGTAGAAACATTTATTTGTATATAGTCACTGAGCATGTAGAATATTAATGGAAGACAAATTTTAATGCAGATTATCAGAAGCAGACAATAAGTGATGCAATCAGAAAGAAGAATGGGTAGAATGAGATGAAGGAAAAAGTCAAAATAAAACTTTGATCAAAAAATCCAAAGTATATGTGAGGACTTGGAAATATATATATTTTGGTATAAATAAAGAAGCTTTTATTCTCAAATAGTTTTCAATATACAAAAGTGATAGAATATCAAATGTCTGTTGCCAAGTGAAAAAAGTAAGTTGCAGTTTATTTTGGGACACAGGTTCAGTAAAAATAAAAACTGCAAAAAGAAACTCTTTAAATACATAAATATTCCATACCATGCAACTGCATATTATTCACCCATAGAAAGAAAGAAATCATGCCACTTGCAAGAACATGCATGGACCTTGACAGCATTATGCTAAAAAATAATGCCAAATAGGTTTGTGGTTACAGGGATGGGGAAAGATTGGATGAAGGTGCTCTAAATGTACAAACTTCTAGTTACAAGATAAATAAGTACTTGGGATGTAGTATAGAACATGATGACGATATTTACATTATTGTATGGTATATTTGAAAGTTGTTATGAAAGTAAATCCTAAGAGTTCTCACCACAAAGAAAAAATTTTTTTCACATCTCCGTGAGATGATGGATGTTAACTAAACATTGTGGTAATCATCTCACAATATGTAAGTCAAGTCATTCTGCTCTTCACCTTAAATTTATACAGTCCTGTATTTCAATTACTTGACAATGAAACCAGAAAAATATAAAATTCCTGTAAAATAGAAACTGAAAAGAAGAGCACTCTAAACTCAAAGCAAACAGAAGAAAGGAAGTTAAAGAGATTAGTGTGGAAATAAATGAAGTAGGGAATAGAAAAATATTAGAGAAAATCCATGAAACCAAAAGTTGGTTATTTAAGAAAAATCAATAAATTGAAAAATAGTTGCATTGAACAAGATAAAAAAGAAGACTGTAACTACATAAATCAGGAAAGAAAGAGGAGTGTCCCTAAACCTTACAATAATAAAAGGAACTTTAAGGAAATACGGAAAACATTTATAAGCCTGTTGATTAACCTAGATAAAAAAGATAAATTCTTACAAAGACACAATCCACCAGCTTGGCCAAAAAGAAATAGAAAATCTTGACACATTTGTAACAAGTAGAGATAATCAACTCCATAATCAAAAACTTCCCATAAAGCAACATAAGGCCTAGATGTGTTCTATGGTGAGTTTTACCAAATGTTCAAAGAATAACTAACACAAGTCTTTCACAAAGTCCTGGAGAAAACAGAAGACAAACACTTCCCCATTCATTCTATGAGGCAAGTATTACCATGATCACAAAACATACACATTGCCAAAGGAAACTATAGACCTCCTTGTGAACACACATATGAATATCCTCTAAAATACTTGCAGACCAAATCCAACAGCAGTTTTAAAATGGTTATACACTGTGTATGATAAAGAGGGATGCATCTCAAAGGGAGAAGGTTAGGGAAGTACCTAGGGAACTAATTAGATTCACATATATCAAAGTTTAAAGCAGCAATGTGGTAAGCTATATTTTACCAGGCTTTTTAATAGCTGTTTATCCATTTGTAAATATTACATGTAATATATATGGGCATATTTGCAAGTGAAAAAGTGTGGAAAGATAAGCTCCAGAAGAGTAGCACTGGTTATTTTTTTTTAAGTTTTTTTCATTGTTATTTGTCCCAGTGTTCTCATTTTCCTTATTTTATCAAATGAGAGATTGAAGTTTTAACATGCATATTAATGAAACTTTTTTGAATGTATTTCTTTTAGATAGTTGGTATTCATTGATATGATCATTTTTATGTGAAAGTAAGTTGGAAGTCATCTAAAAGTTGTATAATTTGAGGGGCAAAATATAGCAGCTCCCAGTGAAAAACAATTAATTGACAACTGATTTTTATTCTATTATCTCACTAGAAAACATATTTAAAAAAAATTGATCTATAGTATAAAGAGTAATCCATCAATAATTATTCAGACCAACTTATTGCTCAAGTCTTGTACTGCAATACCAGAATTCTTATGCAGCATCAAAATTCTTCTATACCTAAATAGTACTCAAAGTCAGCTGGGCTGTATTATTTGTTAGAGAAGTACACGGGTCTTTCTACATGGAGAAGAAGCAGATTCAGAGATGGTGGTTGGTCACAGAAATGATCCTTCACTGAATCACTAATGATCTATTGCAAATGTTAGGTGTGGACCTACAGCTATGGTAACATCTTAGCTCCCATATGCAAACCATCAGCAAGTCTTGCCTATGATAGTGATTGTCCTTCTTGGGACTTAATTCTGGAACTTAGACACATGATCAGAGCTGACAGTGCTCCCATGTCAACATGGAAAGAATATCATAATGCATAGAGCAAAACCTTTCACATAGTAAACAAATTGAGGCTTCATGACAAATTGTAGAAAAATTTCCTCTTTGTGACACACTGACCCTATTCTGAAAATATTTGAGAAGCTGGGTGTACTATTTAACTCGTATTAGTTGAGGAAAATGATCTAGACATGTTGCCACAAATCAGGAACATTAAATTCCCTGGCTTCTTAATACTCTACTGAGAAATGCATCAGGACAGCAAAAGCAATATCAATGAATACACAACCTCTCCCCCTGCGCATACGACTAATCCTTTGATTGGCACAAAAGCAAAGAGAACACAGCAATTATCACAATTTTCAGGAGGGAAAATGATGGATGTAATAAGAGTAGTGCTGCTACATGGCAAGATTTACAAATACAGCTGGAAAAATAAACTTTCAGAAACAAAAATATTAAAAATCTAATGTTAGATTCATGATAGAGTGGATTAAAAAATTAAATACCACAGCTGTTTTTGCATACATTGCAAATAAGAATTAATAGCTTTGTATAACACCCAACCCATATATCAGCATTTCATTAAGTTCCAAGGAGACTGAAACTACAAATCATTGCCAAGTATTGGCATCCTAAGTGGAAGTGGGGTTGGGGATACAGAGATAGTGAATAAACAGACAGTACATGAAGAAAAATTACTCCACACAGATAACCCACATGAGGTGACTAGTTCAATACCTGGGAATATCTGTTAGTTTGATTATAAGAAAGTCAAGGAAAGAAACAGGAGGGAAGTGTGGCCATTTTTTTGTTTGAGGTGTATTTGACTATATTCCTGAGCTTCTGAAGAGCATTTATTTTGGAGATGAACTCATTAGAAATTTAAGAAATATCCCCAACGTGTAACTGTTAAATGAAAGAAACTAAGAGGGGACTGAGAAATATAGAAACAATAGAGACCAGAAAAGAAAGGAACATCCAGAAATTAGAAAAAAAAAGGTAGAAAAATGTGAGTGGTGTTATGTCCAGTGTTCAATGCGCAGCATCTGCAAACCCTCCGTTAATGGCCATCGTGAGCAACAGGGTCTGCAGGAGACTGATCCCTTGGTGCTGGACAGCTGGCTTGTTGCTCACACTCCCACCACTTAGTAAGGGCCTAACTCTGGAACCAGAGACTCTGATTTTATTGGAAATTTTTTTCTGTGAAGCATTACCCTTCCTAAAGACCTCATGCTCAGGAACATGGCTCATAGAGGAGATGGTCATAGCCTGTGCTGTGCTGACCTTTATCATGACCCCTGCATGTGTAGTGCTATCTTATATATACACCATCAAGACTATTCTACAATTGTTTTCTGCTCAGCAAAGAAAAATGGCATTTTAGACCTATTCTTTCCATGTGTTATGATTTCCATCACCTATGGAAGCTGTATTTCATCTCTGTTAAACCTTCAGCAAAGGAATCAGCAGCTATTAGAAAGGGTGTGAGTGTCCTCACTGCTTCCATCACCTGTGTGCTGAATCCCTCACTTCGACCTTGATAAATGAGTAAAACAAGCTGACAATGACTCAATTAAAAGAACTGTTTTATACTTAATGAAGTAGGAGAGTATGCTAATGCAGAAGAATCGAGTTTTCATAAAAATACCAGATATCCGTAAGGTATGACTTTAAGATTTTAATCCTTTCCTACTTAGCATGGAAGCTTTATTGGGACTATTTTGCTTAATTAGAAGATACTACATTTCCATAAAACAAACTAATGGTTTCTAATTTAAGTAAGCCTTAATAAAGCTACACACAAAATATACAGAAACAATGAGTCATCTTAATGTTTTGGATTTAATGATGTGCTTTTCTCTATTCCAATTCCAACTTTTTAAAATAATTTATTTCAGTATCATTGATCTACCATTACATGTGCAATATTATGTTGATTAAACTACGACCTTCATCAGGTCCCCACCATCAACCCCATTACAGTCACTGTCCATCAGCGTAGTGAAAAGCTATAGAATAACTACTTGTCTTCTATGAGTTGTACAGCCCTCCCCGTGCCCCACCATAATTACATCTGCTAATCGTAATGCCTCATTTTCCCCCTTGTCCCTTCCTTCCCACCCATCCTCCCCAGTCCCGTTCTCCTTGGTAACGAGTAGTCCGTTCTTGGGTTCTGGGAGTCTGCTGCTGCTTTGTTCCTTCAGTTTATTTTTCCTTTGTTCCTATACTATATATATGAGTGAAATCATTTGATACTTGTGTTTCTCCAGCTTGCTTATTTCACTGGGCAAAATACCCTCTGGCTCCATCCATGTTGTTGCAAATGGTAGGATTTGTTGTCTTCTTATGGCTGAATACTGTTCCATTGTGTACATGTACCACCTCTTCTTTATCCATTCATCTACTGATGGACACTTAGGTTGCTTCCATTTCTTGGCTATTGTAAATAGTGCTGCGATAAACATAGGTGTGCATCTGTCTTTTTCAAGCTGCGCAGCTGCATCCTTAGGGTAAATTCCTAGGAGTGGGATTCCTGGGTCAAATGGTATTTCTATTTTGAGTTTTTGGAGGAAACTCCATACTGCTTTCCACAATTTTTGATCTAATTTGCATTCCCACAAGAAGTGTAGGAGGGTTCCCTTTTCTCCACATCCTCGTCAACATTTGTTGTTGTTTGTGTTTTGGATGTTTGCCATCCTCACTGGTGTGAGGTCATATCTCATTGTGGTTCTAATCTGCATTTCTCTGATGACTAGTGATGTGGAGCATCTTTTCATGTGGCTGTTGGCCATCTGAGTTTCTTCTTTGGAAAATGTCTATGCATGTCCTCTGCCCATTTCTTAATTGGATTATTTACTTTATGTTTGTTGAGATGCATGAGTTCTTTATATATTTTGGATGCCAACCCCTTATCAAATATGTCATTTATGAATAAATTCTCCCATCCTGGAGGATGTCTTTTTGTTCTACTGATGGTGTCCTTTGCTGGACAGGACCTTTTCAGCTTGATATAGTCCCACTTGTTCAATTTTGCTTTTGTTTCCCTTGCCGGGGAGATATGTTCATGAAGAAGTTGCTCATGTTTATGTCCAAGTGATTTTTGCCTATGTTTTTTTCTAAGAGTATTATGGTTTCATGACTTACATTCAGTTCTTTGATCCATTTTGAGTTGACTTTTGTGCATGGGGTTAGACAGTAGTCGAGTTCATTCTCTTACATGTAGCTGTCCAGATTTCCAACCCCACCTGCTGAAGAGGCTGTCATCCCCCATTGTATATCAAAGGCTCCTTTATCATATATTAATTGACTATATGTTTGGGTTAATGTTTGGAGTTTCTATTCTGTTCCACCGGTCTGTGGGCCTGTTTCTGTGCCAATACCACATTGTCTTGATTGCTGTTGCTTTGTAGTAGAGCTTGAAGTCAGGGAGCATAATTCTCCCTGTTTTATTCCTCCTTCTTAGGATTGCTTTGGCTATTTGGGGTCTTTTATGATTCCATATGAATTTTAGAATTATTTGTTCCAGTTCATTGAAGAAAGCTGTTGGTATTTTGAGAGGGACTGCATTGAATCTGTAGATTGCTTTAGGTAGTAAAGCCATTTTGACAATATTTATTCTACCTAGCCAAGAGCGTGGGATGGATTTCCATTTGTTGTGTCCTCTTTAATTTCTCGTAGGAGTGTCTTGCAATTTTCAGCATATAGGTCTTTCACTTACTTTGTTAGGTTTTTTCCTAGGTATTTTATTCTTTTTGATGCAATTGTGAATGGAATTGTTTTTCTGATTTCTCTTTCTGTTATTTCATCATTAGTGTATAGGAAAGCAACAGATTTCTGTGTTATTTTTGTATCCGGCAACTTTGCTGAATTCAGATATTAGTTCTAGTAGTTTTGGAGTGGAGTCTTTAGGGTTTATAATGTACAATATAATGTCATCTGCAAACAGTGACAATTTGACTTCTTCTTTACAAAACTGGGTGCCTTATATTTCCTTGTTTTTTCTGACTGCCCTGGCTAGGACTTCCAGTACTATGTTGAAGACCAGTAGAGAGAGTGGACATCCTGTCTTGTTCCTGAACTTAGATGAAAAGCTCTCAGCTTCTCTCTGTTAAGTATGATGTTAGCTGTGGGTCTGTCCTATACGGCCTTTATGATGTTGCGGTACTTGCCGTCTATACCCATTTTGTTGAGTTTTAATCATGAATGGATGCTGAATTTTGTCAAATGCTTTTTCAGCATCTATGGAGATGATCATGTGGTTTATGTTCTTCTTTTTGTTGATGTGGTGAATGATGTTGATTGATTTTCAAATGTAACATCCCTGCATCCCTGGGATGAATCCCACTTGATCATGGCGTATGATCCTCTTGATGTATTTTTGAACTCGGTTTGCTAATATTTTGTTGAGTATTTTTGCATCTATGTTCGTCAGGGATATTGGTCTGTAATTTTCTTTTTTGGTGAGGTCTTTGCCAGGTTTTGGTATTAGAGTGATGCTTTCTTCATAGAATGAGTTTGGAAATATTCCCTCGTCTTCTATTTTTTGGAAAACTTTATAGGGGATGGATGTTATTTCTTCTCTATAAGTCTGGTAGAATTAAGAGGTGAATCCTTCTGGTCCGGGGATTTTATAGGTCAGTAGTTTTTTGATTACCACTTGAATATTGTTGCTGGTGATTGGTCTGTTTAATTTTTCTGTTTCCTTTTTAGTTCACTTTTGGAAGGTTGTATTTTTCTTAGACCTCCATTTCTTCTAGGTTTTCCAGCTTGTTAGTGTATAGATTCTCATAATATTTTCTTATAATTCTTTGTATTTCTGTGCGGTCCGTCTTTATTTTTCCCTTCTCATTTCTGATTCTGTTTATGTGTGTACATTCTCTTTTCCTCTTAATGAGTTTGGCAAGGGGTTTATCTATTTTGTTTATTTTTTCAAGGAACCAGCTCTTTGTTTCACTGATTCATTGATTGTTTTATTCTTCTCAATTTTATTTATTTCTTTTCTGATGTTTATTATGTCCCTCCTTCTGGTGACTTTGTGTCTCATTTGTTCTTTTTCCAATTTCACTAATTGTGCCTTCACACTATTCATTTGGGAATGTTCTTCCTTCTTTAAATATGCCTGGACTGCAATATACTTTCCCCTTAGAACTGCCTTTGCTGCGTTCCACAGAAGTTGAGGCTTTGTGTTGTTGTTGTCATTAGTTTCCATATATTCTTTTATTTGTTTTGATTTGGTCGTTAACCCATTGATTAGTTAGGGGAATGTTGTTAAGTCCCCATTTATTTATGAGCCTTTTTGATTTCTTTCTAAAATATATTTGTAGGTTTATGAATTTTTGTTCTGAGAAGTTGGTTGGAATAATTTCAATATTTTTGAATTTACTGAGGTTTTTTTGTGGCCTAATATGTGATCTATTCTGGAAAGTGTTCCATGTGCACTTGAGAAGAATGTGTAGCCTGTTGCTTTTGGGTGTAGAGTTCTGTAGATATCTGTTAGGTCCATCTGTTCTAGTGTGTTGTTCAGTGCTTCTATGTCTTTACTTATTTTCTGTTGGTTGTTCTGTCCTTTGGAGTGAGTGGTGTTGAAGTCACCTAAAATGAATGCATTGCTGTCTATGTCCTCCTTTAATTCTGTTAGTCTTTGTTTCACATATGCCTGCTCTCCCGTGTTGCATGTATATATATTTATAATGGTTATATCATCTTGTTGGATTGATCCCTTTATAATTATTTAATATCCTTCTTTATCTCTTGCTACTTTCTTCGTTTTGAAGTCTACTTTGTCTGATACAAGTACTGCAACAGTTACTTTTTTCTCTTTGCTGTTTGCATGAAATATCTTTTTCCATCCCTTCACTTTTAGTGTGTGTATATCTTTGGGTTTGAGGTGAGTTCCTTCTAGGCAGCATATAGATGGATCTTACTTTTTTATCCATTCAGTAACTCTATGTCTTTTGATTGGTGCATTCAGTCTATTTACATTCAGGGTGATTATTGATAGATATGTACTTATTGCCATTGCTGGGTTTAGATTCACGGTTACTAAAGGTTCAAAAGTTGCTTCTTCACTATATAACAATCCAACTTAACTTTCTTGTTATGTTATTGTAAACACATTCTGATGTTTCTTTATTTCTTTCCCTTCTTATTCTTCCTCCTCCATTCTTTATATACTAGGTGTTTCATTCTTTGCCTTTAGTTAGTAGTTGGATTGTCTGCTTTCTTTACTATGATTTTGTTTTCTCTGGTGATATCTTTTTAGCCTTAGGAGTGCTTTGCTCTAGAGCAGTTCCTTTGAGATGTCCGGTAGAGGTCGTTTATGAGAGGCAAATTCTCTTAACTTTCACTTTTCTTGAAATTGTTTAATCCCTCCATCACATTTAAATGATAATCGTGCTGGGTACAATATTCTTGGTTCGAGGCCCTTCTGTTTCATTACATTAAATATATCATGCCATTCTCTTCTGTACTGTAAGGTTTCTGTTGAGAAGTCTGATGATAGTCTTATGGGTTTTCCTTTTTAGGTTATATTTTTTTCTCCCTAGCTGCCTTTAATACTCTGTCCTTATCTTTGATCATTGCCATTTTAATCATCATGTGTCTTGGTGTTGTCTTCCTTGGGTCCCTTGTGTTGTAGATCTGTGGGCTTCCATGGACTGCGAGACTATTTTCTACCCCAGCATAGTGAAGTTTTTAGCAACTATGTCCTGAAAGACACTTTCCATCACTTTTTCTCTCTCTTCTTCCTCTGGTACTCCTATAATGCAAATATTGCTCCATTTGTATTGGTCACACTGTTCTCTTAATGTTCTTTAATTCCTGGAGATCCTTTCGTCTCTCTCTGCCTTAGCTGCTCTGTATTCCTGTTCTCTGATTTCTATTGCATTAGCAGTCTCTTGCATCTCATCCAATCTGCTCCTAAGCCCATCAGTGGCTTGTCTCATTTCTGCATTGTCTTTCTGACTTCCCTCACTTCCTCTCTCAGCTCTTGGATATTTCTCTGTAGCTCCATCAGCATGGTTATGACTTTTATTCTGAATTCCTTTTCAGGAAGATTATGTATTTTCACCCCTTCAGGCTCACTCTCTGGTGTTGTCTCTGTGAATTCTGTACCATAATTCTCTGTCTTTTCATGGCAATAGAAATGGTCCCTGGCAGGTGCCACGTATGTCAGCTGGGCTCTTTAAGACTGTGACAAAAACAAACGAAAGAAAAATACAGAAAAACAAAAAAATAAGAAAAGAAATAAAAAGAGAAAAAAAAAGAAGAGAAAGAAATGAGAAAAAAAGGGGGAAAAAAAAACCCCCCGGGAATAAATTCTGTATGGATGCTGTAGGTGGTGCTGCTGCTCCACTATTCCGCATCCGCAGCTGCGCCATTCTGCTGAGCCGTTTGCATCTCCGGCTGTTGCGGGATCAAATGGGAGTCTATTGTTTTCCACACAAAGTTTCAGTGTGGCTGCTTTTTCCCAGTCGCCAGGTAAAAGTTCCGAAATTCCTCAGGACTCCCAGCCCTCTGGACTGAATTTGCTAGGATGATCGTAAGACCACTAAAAAAAGCACACGCTTTTCTTTTCTCTCAGGATCTGGCTGCACGGACCCGTGTGCATTCCCAGCTCAACACCTGCACCTTCTGACTCTCCAATCTCCGCTACACTGTACGATGTGTGTCAGGGCTCCTGGCGCAAATCACCAGGGCTGGTTATTTCGCGGGGTATACTTCCACTCCCTCCTGGCTTTGAATCCTCTCCTCCTGCCGGTGCTCTGGGGCAGGGGAGTGTTCTGGTCCTACTGGGACACGGCTCCGTATCTTACCTGCCTCGTGGTGTGACGAGTCGTCTCAGGTGCAGATGCATTCTGTGCGTTGTCCTGTGTATTCTGGTCTCTTTTTTAGGAATAGTTGTATTTGCTGTATTTTCATAGATATATGTGGGTTTGAGAGGAGATTTTCGCCACCCTGCTCATGCCATCATCTTCCCGGGACTCCTCCAATTCCCACTTTTGAGTGTCATTTTTATTCCATGGACCATTCCATATTATTTTATTTTTGACTTTATAATAATGTTGGCAAGATATTCAGAAAAGGCAACACTTCTGTGCTTTTGGTGAGAACATAAATTGGTACAGCCACTGTGGAAAACATTATCGAGGCTCCTCCAAAAATTATAAGTAGAATTTACCATAAGATCCAGTAATTCCACATCTGATATTTGTCCAAAGGAAATGAAACTGCTGACTCAAAATTATATATGCTCCCCTGATGTTGGTTGAAGCATTCTGTATACAATAGCAAAGACATAGAAACAGTGTAAGTATTCATTAATGGATGAATGGATAAGGAAAATGTGGCATATATAAATATACACAATGAAATATTATTCAGCCATTATAAAGAAGGAAATTTTACCATTTGTGACAATAAGAATGGATCTTGAGGTCATTAATGAAATAAGTCAGAGAAAGACAAATACTGTATGATCTCTCTTATATGTGTAGTCTAAAATAAATGAAAAAAAAAGAACTCATAGATAAAGAAAATAGATTGTTGGTTCCCAGAGCGAGGCTGGGGAAAGGGGGCACTTGGTGCAGGTCCTTCCAGTTATAAGATAAGTACGTCCTGGTGACGCAGCTTAGTTAAAAATAGTATATAGTATATTGTATATTATAGTAAATGAGCTCAGAGCTGAGGTGTCAGAATAGCGACTTTTCTGAAACTGGAAAATATTATCGACATTCCACAACCCTGGTATTATATTATCATTATTGTGTGGTTGTTCTTTTTTTAGGGTACAATAACAGTACAAGTTATTCCATATAACTGTTTGAAGACAAATACTTCAGAAAGATCTCCACAACTTTGAGTTGTGAATATGAGTATGGATTTATAAGAAAAAGTGACTGGAATTAGTATAAAAATTTTGATTCCAACTACTATTTTAAATTTAGGAGTTTTAAGAGTTCATGTGTTTCAACAACAAACAAACTATGATTGACAGTAATAAGAGTGGGATTGAAATGTCATTTTAAATATATTTATTTTTATATTATTTCAAATTTATTATGCTCTGGAAAACATATTTTACTTGTCTTTTAAAAATTGGGAATGTGAGTGACCAATTTCTCTAGCTGGGTAAGCATTATTTTTCATTTTTGTAGAATGCAGTTTCTGGGACATATTTATGTACAAGAATATACTGGCATTTAAAAGGACTAAAACTGATACTCATGCAGAAATATATTACCTATGCTTTACCTAACATGTTATTACAAAAATACTGCAAAAAAGATAGAGAAATGGAGGTGAAAGCAACTTTAAAATATTTTATACATACTAAAATAGCAAAAATATACTTTCTTAAATAAAAAATAGTCTACACTTATTCATCAATTTCTTTCTATGATTTCATTTACCGTGGTCACCTGTGGTCTAGAGGCAGATGGTCCCTATTTTGATGTATGGTCAGAAGGAAAACAGTTGCCTGTGTCACAATGCCTGTCATTCACTCATGTCACCTCCTCATGTAGGCATTTGATCATCTTACATCATCATCGTAAGAGTATAAAACAAACATATTTTAAGAAGGAACACATTCTTGAAATTGAAAGTAATGTAATACCTAATTATAGTACATTATTATAATTGTTCTATTTTATTATTGGTTCTAGTTAATCTCTCAGAATGTCTAATTTGTAAATTAAACACTTTCATAGGAATGTAAGTATAGGAAAAAATATAATATACCTAGGGTTTGGTACTACCCCAGGATTCAGGTGTCCACTAGGAGTCTTAGAATAGATCCCACGCAGATAAGGGACGAACTATTGTAGGATGACTCCAAATTTTAAGTGAGACTCATTCTTAAACCAGGCCTTTGAGGAAGGAATATGAAACTAAAGAACAATATAGTCAAAAAATACAGCACAAAAAATGAAATATATAAAGAAAACATTTCATAAACCACAATATACCACATGCTAGTTATAAAAAGTGCTAGATTGATACGTAAATTATAAAAAGAGCTCTTATATAGACCAAAGGGCATCAAAATAATTCAAAAGGAAAATGAAGACTAAGGCTAGGTAATTTGCCTAACAGCAAATCAAATTTAGCAGCAAATCTACAAATACTTATTAATTTAATCATACCTAAATTTAAGTGGTATTGAGATATAGGAATGTTGTAAAGAGCTCTTACCCTTCTTGCTTATTAAAAGCCTCAGAAAATGGCTATTCTCACGTGGTGCTAAAATGTGAATTCCAGTTTATTTTGTAAATATGAAACATCTCAGTTAAAAAATGCATACCATATTATTTTTCTTCCAAGATAAAGTAGACTCATTTCTCTCACATCCTCCTCCTTAGAGTTAACAAATTAAACATGCATAGGAAGTCTCTTAAAGATGGAAATAGGTGGAGGGCCCAGGGATGTTGGGACTTGAGGAGGAACATGTCAGTGAGCTCCATCAGTTTCATTGCCACCTTTGTGCCTTAGGTGGATCACTGCAGAAGCCTCCAATCAAGGATCTCCTACAGGACACAGATTCATAAAAAATAAAAATAAGGTATTAAAGAAGAGCCCCATTCACATAGCCTGAGGACTGAGAGAAGTGTGGCCTAAGATCAGAAACCCTTTGGTAATACTTACTCTGCTCCAGGGAATGCCAATAAATCCCTCCAATGCACACCCTTCGTTTCAGTGGAGAAAAGAATGAAGACTACCCCCATCCTTCATTAGAATGTGCTCCAGTTACCCCACCAAGTTAATTTGGGTGATGTCCAATTGCAAGATAATCTCCTACACTTAGCATCAATGAGAATTTACAGGTGGTACAAGGTGAGGTTAGTCACCACTAGACCTTCCCTCCCCCACACCAACTTGTCAGTATTACCTAACAGAGAGTTAGGCCTCCACCCATGGGCAGCATTAAAAGAAACAGACACAGATATGTTATTTGGAGCTCATAAAAACTTCACTTTCTCCCCACTACTTGTGTTATATAGGTCCAGTCTGGAATTTAACTTATATACCCACCTGCCACCTAGTCAGACAGAAAGAGGTATTGGGAAGCTGTAATAGTGACACTCTCTGCTCCCCATTTGCATCAGCATTGCACCCCTAGGAGCTGATTTCCCCAGATCCTATAGCAACAGAGTGGAATAAACTATCCCTTGCCGTTCCCTTCCCTCGTGGCAGTGTGGACCTGCTGGGAGGTGATCATAAGCCTCTACCATCAGAGGCAGTGAAACTGTGTGAGTCACTCCCCATCTTTCACTGTGGAGGTGTCAGTTAAGCACAGATGGGACCTGATATTCCACTCCACACATCTGCAGTGAGGCAGTATGATTTCGGTGCACAATTTTACCAGGTTGTTGTTGGTACCAATTTGGTGTTGGCAAAGCTGAACGTGAAGCTGATCACGAACATCCACCCAGTTTTCATGCTAAACCTCAATGAAGTGCCTATTTAAAAAGGAAGATTAAAATGGATCCAGAGTGTCATAATACAATATCCATTGTGTTCAGGATATAATAAAAAAATCACTTGTCATTCAGGTAACAAGGAAATCATAGCACACATGTGAAGAGGCATCAAATACTAACATTAGGATGAATCAGATGTGGGTTTATATGACAAGGATTTTTTAAAGTTGTGATAAAAGTGCTCAACAAGCAGTTGCAAATTCTCTGGAAACAAACACACACACATAATCTCTCCACCAGGAAATAGAGATTATTTTAAAAATCGAATTTTATTGTAGTACTGTAAATAAATAGGCAAGTTAAAAAAAACTTATTGGATGGGCTTAAGAATAGAATAGATGATCACATGGGATAGAATCAGTGAGTTCAAGTATACAGTTACTCAGTTTGAAAACCAGAAAGGAAATGGAGAAATAAATGAGGAGAATTTCAGAGACCATTTGGACATTAAAAATTAATATCCCATAATCAGATTCCCAAGAGAGGAGAATGAGTGTGAATTTTAAAGAGTATTTGTAGAAATAATGGCTGAAAAATTTCCCAATTGGCAAAAGACATATTATAATTACTCACTTAATTGCTGTAAAGATTATGTTACCAACAAATCTACCCTTAAAGAATGTTCCCAGATTGAAAAAAAAAAACTAGAAAATTGGTAGCTAATAGAACTGCCCCACAAGGAACACTAAAAAGAGACCTTCAGGATGAAGTAAAAGGACACTAACAATAACTTCCATCCACACAAATTAAGAACACCAATAATAGTAGATACATAAGGTATAAAGGACAATATAAATTATGTTATTTTTGTTACACTTTTTTGCCATCTGATTTAAGGCAATTGCATAAAGCAATAATAAAATTGTGTTGCTGAGCTTAGAATGCATAAAGATGCCATTTTTAGGTCAGTAATAGTACCAAGACAGGAGAATGGAACACTGGAGCATTTGAGCAGCTTTGCATACTATTGAAATTAATTTGCCTATTCAGAACTAGCTTGTTAAAAGTTAAGATGTTCCTTGTAATTCCCAGCATACCTAAGAAAATAACTAAAACTTATAGTTAAGGAAACAAGAGAATCAAAATGAAATCATAGAAAAATATTGATTTACTGTATAGAGGGTGTAAAGTAGGAGAAATGGAACAAAAAAGATATTAGACACATGAAAACATAAAAGCAATATGGTGGACATAAATCCTACCTTATCAGTAATACATTTAATATAAATGGAATAAACTCTTCAATGTAAAGGTATAGAATGACAGAATACATTTTCAAAATTATTTAACTCTATACAGTCTACAAGGCACATACTTTAGATTCAAAACCAAAGTAGGTTTTAAGGAAAAGATTCACAAATAGATACCACCCAAAATATGCTGAAGTGCCTATATTAGTTTCAGACAAAAAAACCAAATGGCAAAAATTGTTACTAGAAGCAAGCACAAACATTTTATAATGATAAAATTCAGAAAGATATAAGAATTATGAATATATATTCAACTTCCAGGAAAGACCCAAAGGCATTAAATAAAATCTGACAAAAATAAAAGAAAAAATATTCAAAAAGTATTTGTGATGAGCTTAAATACTCAGTTTCAATAATAAATACAGCAGGCAGAAGATTATCAGGTGAAGATATGAACAACAATATAAACCAATGAGATCTAATACACATGTATAGCACACTCCACCAAACGGCAAGATATCCATTCTTGTCAAATGCACCTGGAACTTTCCTAGGACACATCACATACTAAGCCATAAAAGAAGCATCACTATGTTTAAAAGGATTTAAACCACACAAATTATGTCCTCTAACCACAATATAATACAATTTAAAAAAATAAATGAAGAAAATTTGGGAAATTTACAACTATATGGAAAGTAAACAAGACATTCCTAAATAGGCAATAAATTAAAGAATAAATCACATGAGAAATTAGAAAATACTTTGAGATGAATGAGAGCAAAGCACAGAATATCAAAACTTATAGGAAGCAGGTCAAGCAGTGCACACAGAGAAATGCGTAAACACAGTAAACTCACCTATTTTAAAAAATAAGCAAGAGCTAAAATCTGTAAAAGAGCCTTCCACTTTAAGAAACCTCTAAAAGAAGAGTAAACAAAAACCAAAGGAAGAAAATGTAAGAAAATCATAATAATTAGGGCAGAAGTGAAAATAGTGACTCTCCTTTTTCTAAAATTAGTGTTGGCATGATAAATCTTGATCTCTCCTTTTATTCTGAGTCTGTATTTTAAGTTGTTTTCTTGTAGGTAACCGGTAGGAACACATGCAGGAAAAGAAGAATGGAACAGAAGAAATTTTGAAGTTTCTCATGAGAGTCTTGTTTTTAATTCACTCTTATAATCACCATCATTTAATTGATATATCAGACCAGGAACATTTAAAGTGGTTATTCAGATCACTTTACGCTTTCAAAGGCCCTTGGGGCAAAGAAAAGTGACCCAAAGATCAAGTGTTTGGCAAATATTTTTCCTTTTCCAAACACTTAATTTGTACTAAAGAATGTCTGGTGCCTGTTCCCTGGTGATTCCTGACCCTTCTCTGTCTCCATTTTGTCCTACATTAATATAAAATTAAACTCCTAGCCAGACTTATTAAGAGAAAAAGAGAACCTACACACATAAACAGAATCAGAAATGAGAAAGGAAAAATCA
Source organism: Smutsia gigantea (assembly GCA_032199065.1). Taxonomy (NCBI): domain Eukaryota; kingdom Metazoa; phylum Chordata; class Mammalia; order Pholidota; family Manidae; genus Smutsia; species Smutsia gigantea. The sequence goes on along the minus strand of JAVSCE010016403.1, from coordinate 64,482 downwards.
CGATGGACCCCACAGAAATAAAAAAAATTATAAGAGAATACTATGAAAATCTATATGCTAACAAGCTGGAAAACCTAGAAGAAATGGACAATTTCTTAGAAAAATACAACCTTCCCAGACAGACCAAGCAAGAAACAGAAAACCTAAACAGGCCAATTACCAGCAAAGAAATTGAATTGGTAATCAAAAAACTGCCTAAGAACAAAACTACCAGGCCAGATGGATTATCCTCTGAATATTACCAGACATACAGAGAAGAACTAATACCCATTCTCCTTACAGTTTTCCAAAAAATTGAAGAGGAGGGAATACTTCCAAACTCATTCTATGAAGGCAGCATCACTCTAATACCAAAACCAGACAAAGACCTCAGCAAAAAAGAAAATTAGGGAAAATATCCCTGATGAATGAAGATGCAAAAATACTCTACAAAATACTAGCAAACTGCATTCAAAAATATATCAAGAGGATCATACACCATGATCAAGTGGGATTCATTCCAGGGATGCAAGGATGGTACAACATTTGAAAATCCATCAACATCATCCACCACATCAACAAAAAGAAGAACAAAAACCACATGATCATCTCCATAGATGCTGAGAAATTATTTGACAAAATTCCATTCATGATTAAAACTCTCAACCAAAGGTGTATAGAGGGCAAGTACCTCAACATCAAAAAAGCCATATATGACAAACCCAAAGCTAACATCATACTTAACAGTGAGAAGCTAAAAAGTTTTCATCTAAAATCACGAACAAAAGACAGGGATGCCCACTCTCTCCTCTGTTATTTAACATAGCACTGGGGGTCATAGCCACGGCAATCAGGCAAAAAAGCAAAGGAAAAAACTGAAAGAAAAAACAGCAGCAGACTCACAGAACCCAAGAATGGACTAAGTTATCAAGGGGAGAGGGAATGGGGAAGTTGGGTGGGAAAGCAGGGACAACGGGGAAAAAGGGGCATTACAATTAGTAGATGTAATGTTGGGGGGGGGGCATGGGGAGCCCTGTACAACTCAGAGAAGACAAGTACTGATTCTATAGCACCTCACTACACTGATGGACAGTGACTTTAATGGGGTAAGTGGGGGGCACCTGATGAAGGGGGTAGTTTAGTAACCATAATGTTGCACATGTAACTGCAGATTAATGATACCAAAATAAAAAAAAATAAATAAGTGAATAAAAAATAATATAAAATGATATATAAAGCTAAAGACACAATCAAGGATTTAGGAACAAACCAGGAATGATTGTTCTCTAAGTAGTATAAGTAATATAGTCACCATGAATATCTTAAATGTCCTCCAGGAGCATCATACAGATATCCTTTCCATGAGATCTTTCATCTGTGCTTTTCTACTAAACCTTTCAGTGACACTGTTCATGAATTTCTCTGTCCATAGTGTTTCTTCTTACCAAATTTAATTTTTTCCAAAACACTGTCTAATAACCAGAAAGCCTCTCCACAAAAAGACTGTCCCCAAAACAACAAAAAAAAGGTGAGAATCCTTCAACACCTCTAAGCTTCTGGTGGCCCCTGAAATTCTTTCATTTGTGGCATCACGATTCTAATCTCTACCTCCATTTCACATGAATTTGTTCCCTGTATCTTTTTGTGTATTCTTTCCTTTCTATATGGACACGAGTCACCTGATTTAGGGCCTCGTCAAAACTTTTAGTTCAATTCCATGTGCAAAGACACTTTTCTAAACAAGGTCATAATTACAGGATCTGTGGGTTAGTACTTAGTCCTTTTTAGGGACTATTCAACCCAGCACAATGGTCAACTAGTTGATAAGAAGGGTGCCAAGACAATTCACCAGGAAAAGAATACCATTTTCAACAAACAGTGCTAGACAACTAAATATCCATATGCAAAAGAGTGAATTTAGGCATCTTTCTCATGCTATAAATAAATTTACCTAAATTAATTAGAGGACTAAATATAAAAGCTAAAACCCTTAAAAGAAAATAAAAATCTTTGCTCACTTGGTTCAATAATGGTTCCTTAGATATGGTTCCAATGCACAAGGTAAAAGGTCATTTGATTTCATCCAAGTTAATTATTTCTTTTGCTCAAAGGACACCATTCAGAAACTGGAAAATCCACACAGCTAGAGAAAATATCTTAAAATAATATGTCTGGTAAGGGACCTTGTCCAGAATAAGGAACTCTTACAACTCATCAATAGGAAAACTCAATTTAAGGGATGGCAAGAAATCTACTCAAATTCCACACTGCAGAAGATATGCAAATGTCAAAGAAACATATGGAAAGATGCCCAACATCATAAGTCATTAGGGAATTGTAAATCAAAACAAGAATGACGTTCCATGACATACCATCTAGAATGCTAAAATTAAAGACTGGTTATGCTAAGGTTTGGCATTTTTGTGTAACTACTGGAACTCTCCTGCACTGATAATGGGACTGTGAAATGCTAAAGGCCCACTGGAAAACAGTTTGACAGGTTCTCTAAAAGTCAAATGTACACCTAACTTAACTAACCTCTTTTCATTTCATCCCAAATAATTAACCCAGGAGAAATGACAGTGTATTTGCATATAAATCCAATACACAACTTTTCATAGAAGCTTTATCTGTAATAGTCACAAACTGAAAAGCTACATAGGTCCACTAACATCGGCATACTAATCAGAAGTAAAAAGGAATGAACTATTGACACACGTAAAAACAAGGATAAATCTTAAATCCATGTTTACTGAGAGAAACCAGACATCCCCACCAAAAAAAGCCCTGCATTACTGTATTATTTAAATTTCTACCAGTAAACAAACTAATCTCTAGTGGCAGAAAGTGTATCAAGGTTTGGCTGAGAAATGGAGGAGTGCAGAATGTACGATCACAGGGACCACAAGGATGAACAAGGATGACCAAGGACCCTTAGGGAGCGATGGGCGTGTTCACTCCTCTGACTGTGTTAATGTTTTCAGATGAGTGTACATATGTCAAAACCTATCAAATTATACACTTTAACTTTCTGCAAGCTCTGTATGTTGATTTTCCTTCAATAAAGCATTAAGAAAAATAATAAAATGAAATAACCTGTTAGTTCTCTTTTCTCTGAGGACATTGGCCCAGCACAGTCTTTGATAGTTATTTTGCTTTTTCCAAATAAAATTACTGCCAAGATTCATTGATGACTTTGAGTGTAAATCACCAAGGACCTCTTGTTTATTCATTAATCTGCAGCTGGAGCAAACTACAAAAAAAAAAAAAAGTCCAAGTTTGTATTGCTCAAACCTCTGTCCCTATACAGAGATAATGAAATACCAGCTCTTTCAAAGAGAAGAGAGTTTCTGCATTCCACTGCCATTAGGATCATGTTTCCCTCTTTTAAGAAAATATTCCTTGACTTTCATGAGAAAATCAATCTAAATTGTTGGGGGCCTTTTTTTGTTCACAGAGAGATTTTTTTCGTTCAGAGAATCTGTGAGTGAGAACATGAGTATATGAGTGAAAGTGAAAAGAAGTTCACATGAAAATTTATCAAACATCATTTTCAGCTAAGTTCTTTTAAAAATTACTATATTTAAACAACTTGCTGAAGTTACCACTGACTGAGAGAAAAGTATGAAAAATTTTGCAACATTAATAACATTTCCCTTGGTGAAATTTTAGCTACATTTCTCTCTGAGAGAAAGATTGCACCCACTTACCTATATACCTACACATAGTATATAAGATATATATTATAACCCAGATATTTTGTAAAGCCTGTAAAATGTACATGAGATGTCATAAGAGTAAATAGATGGGTGTATAATTAGGAATCCTTATATAAGGAATACCCATAAATTATGTCAGTTATATCATCAACCTCCAGTTGTAAAAGTGCCATTGCATGTGTGTGAGTGTATTTGTGCATGTATGCACATGTGTGTCTATTTCTCCCTTCATTACTGCAAAGACAGGCTGTATAACATCATTCATTAGAAATTTCTGCCTCCTTTCAAATAGTCAATGTAAGATAAAAAGAAATCAGTGGTTATATGTCATTGTCAATTAGTTTATTGAATTGCACCTTATAATACTGCGTAATATATTGTAAAAAAAATTTTTTTGAGCTTTGAGCAATGCCTATGCCCATAGAAGGTTGATTTGAGTAAGATTATATAGTGATGCATGTGCAACTTGAGAGATAAGGAGAAAGGATGACAGAAGAGTAGGTGGACGGCAACAGTCTTCTCCACTACTTCTGATTTTATTCACTACTTCTAAATTTATTCTAATATATATGTTTAATATGTCCCAACATTCCCTTGAAGGTGATAGTTTTCAGGCAAGCCATGTGACAAGGTCAGCACTGTTTCCCCAGGATTGAGGACTGCCACCCTACGGGTTTAACAGTATGAATGGGGTGAACTAGTAGATATGATGCTCTTCCTACTTCAGTATGAATAAAGTACAGGAAAAAAGCAATGAAGACAAACTACAAACAAATTGTGGTTTCAAAGGGAATTTTTTTTTTTACTTATTGATATGGTATTACAAGTACTGAAACACTATTTGAGAATTAAAACATTCAAACCCCCACTATAGAAACTTATTCTTGATGCCTAAGAAAGTTTCTGTGGAGCAGTTTTTGACATAAACTCAGCATCAAAAATCCATGATCTCTGTATTTAACATTGTATTAGTGGATAACAGCGAAGATGCAAACACAATCAATAAAAATACAAATACTTTTTAGAAAAACCGAGGAAGAGAAAGCAATTACAACTTTTGTCACAGTTGTAAAGATCACTTCACAATGTGACTTAATAAAAATACTTTTTAAAAAAGCAGTGAAGAAACACACAGTTTTCTAGTAATGGAGTCAGAGATAAGAAAATTCAATAAGCATATTCAGTGTCAGAACAATATGAATTTAAGTCCAAATATGAAGAAAGTATCTTTGTGCATGCTTGGTAAATTCAGGATATGTAAATTTATTCAGGAAGTATTCCTTAGATGTTGACAATATACGTGGGACTGTATTAATTGTCATTCCTGTCACAGTGAGAGAGTCATAATCCTCAAAACACATTCTCTGGCTAAACATGATGTAGTGGCAAGCTTTGTTTGTTATTGGGGCACAGGACCGTGTGTGTAGACTGAGACAATCATCAGAATCGCAGAAACCTTCCCAGGGGAAGTGGTGCTTCACCTAAAAACCAATGATGGTTGAGGAATATAAGATAAAGTACCCAGGAGAAGTGCTCACTGCTACAGAATACATGGTCAACAAATGGAACCTGGTAAGCACACAAGATAAAAGGGGAGGTGACCTACCATTTGAAAACCCGGACTTCTGTTTTAGGAACACTGAGATGGGCATGCATGCAATTTTACAAGCAGATATGTTTGGTAGGAGGTTCAATATATAAGTAGATATGTTTGGTAGTCAATTCATTATGTCAGAAATTACTCCTTACTAGAAACAGAAATTTAGTGTTCATTAAGTGACAGATGTATTATAAAACTATAGGAATTGTGCAAAAAAAGAGTGAGAGAGTGTATAGTCAAAAGCAAACAGGAAATAATAGGTCCAAGGAATCGAAACAGGGAAAAGGATAATATAAAAATACCATATGGGTAATTTTTAAGTGAATTTGTCAAAGTAACAAAAACTTGACAAATTTGTTATGAATTTGTCATAAACATAGTTTTAAAAAATGTGTTTAAAACAGTATATTCTGCATAAGAGCTTGCACACTGATAGAGAAATGTAGAAGGAAGATGAAGGAAGCGTCCATGTGGTCTAGTAAGGTTTAGCATTGTTCATAAGAAAAAAATACACATATCTGAAAGAGAAAAAATGAAAGAAAGACAGAAAAAAGAAGGAAGGAAGGAAGAAGCTTATTAAATAGCTGGAATAGAAGTCCCAGCTTCTGATCAAGCCTCTGGAATAGGTCTGCTTCCATATCACGTATTAGCATTTCCACTAAGACTGAACTGTTAACGAAAAGCATAACAATACGGTGATTTTTTTTTCTGTAGCTCTAAATAGGGAAGAATTTGGAGGAGTCAAATTATATTTTTTGCTACCCATAAAAGCACCCCAAAGCATCAGATAAACTTAGTTATATCCATAGTATGATTTAAAATATAACGGGAAAATACAGTGAAGATAATACTGATACAATCAAATTTTACACAGATTATATAACCTATATAATGATCTCTCTGAATTGTTGGGCATGCAGATTGGACAGAAGTCATTAGTGATGAAAAACTATACAGTAACAACATTCATTCTGCTGGGACTGACAGATGACCCTGACCTGCAGGTCCTGATTTTTGTCATTCTATTTCTCACCTACACACTGAGTGTAACTGGAAACCTGACCATCCTCACACTCACCTTTGTGGATCCCCACCCTAAAACAGCCATGTACTTTTTTTTTCAAAATTTCTCCTTCTTAGATCTCATTCACAACTGCTTGCATTCCCAGGTACTTGTATAACATAGCAACAGGTGACAAGGTCATTGCCCACAAGGCTTGTGTTGTTCAAGTGTTTTTTACTGACCTCTTTGCTGTAACGGAATTTTTTCTGCTGGCTGCTATGTCCTATGACCGCTATGTGGCCATTTGCAAACCACTGCACTCTGTGACCATCATGAGCAGCAGGGTCTGCAAGAGACTTGTTTTTTGCTGTTGGCTGGCTGGACTGTTAGTCATAACCTCCCCACTTAGTCTGTTGCTAAATCTGAAATTCTGTGACTCAAACATCATTGATCATTTTCTCTGCGATGCCTCTCCCCTGATGAAGATGTCATGTTCAGGCACGTGGTTCATGGAACAAACTGCTTTAATTTGTGCTTTGCTGACCCTTATTATGACCCTTATATGTATTGTTCTATCCTATGCTTATTACCAAGACAATTTTAGGATTTCCTTATGCCCAGCAAAGAAAAAAGGCCTTTTCAACCTGTTCTTCCCACATGATTGTGGTTTCCATCACCTATGGCACCTGCATGTTCATTTATATGAACCCTGCATCAAAAGAAGAAGTGACTATTAATAAAGTGGTTTCCCTGCTCATTTCGTCCATTTCACCTACCCTAAATCCATGTATTTATACACTGAGGAATAAGCAAGTGAAGAAAGCCTTCAAGGACTCAATCAAAAGAATTGTGCCATTCTTAAAAAATTAAAATAGCACTTAATAAACAGAGTAAAATAAAAGGTGAATGCCTTTCAAACCTTTCTATTGAAGCTTATTACATTTATCTTTTAATAATCAGTATTTCAACTGTTATACTCCTCAGTTCCTCTTTAGATTTACTTACATTGTACCTTATTCAACTCATTTCTTTCCTTTGCTTTTTAATCCACCTCTTGTAGGAGATTTGTCTCAGTAAAGAAAGTGGAAGCATATTTGTCAAAAATTAATTTCATATAAATATGACCCCATTTAACTTAATTTTATAGTATAATAAAAATCATTCATCTTTCATGACATGGCTAATTTATTATTTAAATAAGTAAATGATTGCCCAAATGTTCATAAAATACCACAAACATTCAAATAAGAATTGAAATTTTATGATAAAATACTGAATGAGTTGAATGAGGGCATGAGGGAATAATACTAGGAACCATTGAGAGAGAAGATAATGGTATCTCTAAAACTCTAGAAAAACACATAAAAAAGGTGTACCAGATAAAATCTCAGAAATATTCTTTTGAATATACAGGTAAGAGTAAAGGTTAAAATGTGGGCAATCACAAGGTATCAGATACAGAATAATTAGAAATGAGGATAAGTAACCCCATCTATCATCTGTGGATTCCCAAGAAAGCAAAGAATGGAGAAGAGCAAGTCATTGACTTATGGGTTACAGGGGTTTGAGCTGCATGTCCATAGAGATGGGAGGTGAAGTGTCAGGATCCAAGTGGTGAAAGCACATAAAACTAATAGAATAAAATAACTTCAAGACTTTAGAAGTGTTAGTTAGGGGAAATAACTGCCCACTCTCATGAAAAGACAATTTTCTCTAATAAAGTTTTCTGTCTCTTCTTGGGTTATCAACTGTGGATGACAGAGTGGGAAACATTATCATGTACTACTGTCTATTTGAAATGGGGCTTTATACTCCAAATTGTATAAAAATAATTTACTAATACTAAAAATAAAGAATTAAATAGTGAATCCAAATATAAATCTCTGGAAGTTTGAAAATACACATGGAATCCTATAGAGAAGATTCATAACAATTCATATAAAACATAAAAAAACTATACACAGAAGAAATAAAAAAATGCAACCAGTAACATATCCATTATTTAAAAAAATAATAGAACCAACAATAAAGCAACTCCTGCTCAAAATAAAAATTTTAAACACATAAAATTAATGTAAAATATGTAGAATATGGATTTTACTGTTATAAAATTAAATTTTAAATTGTAGAAAATCTGAAAGTTGATTTTTTTTTTAAATTTCAGGAAAATAGATAAATTTCTATCAAACACGAGTGAATATGAACAAATGGCAACATATTTAAGCTTGAAAATCAGAAAGAAGACATAAACACTAGTTCAGTAGAAATTAGAATAACTTTATGGATGGATGTACTACCATGATTCCACAACAACAACAAAATAGGGAGACCTACAGCTAATGAACAAGGTTTTAAAAATTCATCAAGATGTGGAAAATTTATACATCACTTTCCATATATTTGGAAAGACATGATTAACCATTAATGAAGCAAAAGGACCTGACTACTTTACAGCAAGCCATGGTAAACAATACATAATCTCATCATGACTTCAGTTATCCAAACAATAAAAAAAAATCCTCCCTAATGAATTGGATGAAGACATCTTAATTTTTTGACAAAAATACCATTAAGACATTATAAGCCAAACTACTAAACAAGTTCATTGATGAGTGTGGGTGACTATTTCAAATAGAACCCAACAAAATAGCCAAAACTTACACTATGATCAGTTAAGAGTCACTCTAATTATACAAGGGTAAAGATAGATGATATAGATTGATAAATTATAGATTATAGGCAGGTGACAGATGATAGATAAATGTATACATATTTGTATATAAATATATGTATACATATATATATATATATATGAATTCCAGCCTGCTTTTATTGTAATAACATATTAAAGAAAGAACTTTACATGAGTTTGATTAAGCTCAAAGTATCACTGGATAAAAATCAGCAATTGATACAAAAAATTTCGAATACAATGAGAATTTGATGAACCATTAAATTGAGATTAAAAAATATAAAGAAATACAATTTACAGAACTATATTAAACAAACACCTGTACTTAATTAAAATCAAGAAATAAAGATGTTCACTTTTATGACTGGTATTCCACATCCCATTGCCATATTTAAATACAATAATGTATATAATAATATAGTTTAGATTATTATCAGAATGAAGTGATGAAACTACTCTATTTAAAGAATCTGCAAGCCATTTCTTTTCAAATTTTTAAATCTTTGAAATGTATATGTGCCTTATGAGTGACATCTTAATGATGTGTATATTTTAACTGACAATGTTTTTACATTAAAATACATAAAATAACGACATGTACTTAAATGGAGTCAATAAAATGTTATTTTCCTCCGGAAAACATTATTATGTACCTAGAAAACAACAAAATGTAATAGGAAATTAACACATCTAATAAGAAAATTAAGAAACTTGGATGAATAAAGGGCATATTCAAACATAGGTTGACAATATTTATTTTGTTTGTGTGTGAATATATAGTAAAACCTTCTCATTTCAGCTTTTTTTGGTGACTAAAGCAATCATTAAATAAAAAGCAGTTTTCCTACTAAACTAAAATTTTCCCATATTTACATAACTAGCAAAATAAGCCCCTACACAACAAAGCTATCAATATGAGTGCCAGAGAATAAATCACATTATGGATACAACATATATTATAAATATAAATTTTCCCACTCAATATATAAATTTAACAAACTCTGTAATAAGAATCAACATTTTAAATTTTTCTAATTTATAAATTGTCTCTGCATTACTATGGAAGAAATAAATCCCATGAATGTACAACACATACATGAAAAATGAGTATTACTGAAAATAAACTTTCTTATGTGATACCAAAACTTATCTTAATGAATGAAATCAAATTTGGTGGTGGCCTAGGAGAACATAAAATGATCAGTAGAACAGTTTAGATTATGAAAGTATAGATTAACAAATAGCTCTTATTTTATAAAAAGGTTTATTTTGCTAATTATACAAAAGTGGGAAAATTTTAGTTCAGTAGCAAAAGTATGTTTTTTAAATAACTTTTTCACAAAAGAAAACACAAATGATAGTTTTACTTTTTATGCACACAAAACAGCTTATACTCTAAATGGTTTAAAATTTCTAAAATAAAAATAAACAAGTAAAACTTTACTAGAAAACATATGATACCACAATAACATAAAGGAATCAGGAATTATGCTACTTAAGAATTGAAAATGATAAAGTGACAAAAGAAAGGATACACACCTGACAATATGTACATTAACTATTTTGACAGACAAGACACCACTAAAATTTTTATATGTCAAAAAATGATGTTGAATTGTATAACGCTGACAGTGAGGTGGTTTCTAAAGTTTACAAGGAGTTCTCATAAAAGAATAATGAAAAATGAAAAAAAAATCTAAGTAAAAATAAGCAAAAAATAGAAACAAACAAGATATAACAATTGTATATATCTACACATCCAAGAAAGAAATGCCTAATATACAGAACAAATATTAATAGATGCAAAGGGAGTAATTGAGAGTAATATAACAATAGTAGAGGACTTAACCACCCCACTTTACATCAATGAATAGATCTTCCAGACAGAATATCAATAAAAAAACTGACTTTATTTGCAATAACCTGGATGGAATTAGAGGATATTATTCTCAGTGATTTAAGCCAGGAGGAAAAAGACAAATACCATATTATTTCACTTATATGTGGAGATTAAAAACAAAACAAAATAAAATGAACAGAACAGCGATAGACTCATGAACACTAAGAAGTGACAACAGTTACCATTCTTTATAAAATATATATTACATATATAAAACAAAGAAAACAGTTGCTTTGAACAACATATTAGATCAAATGGACTTAGAAGATATGCAGATATGTCTCAAAACAGCAGAATACAAATACTTTTCAAGTGCTCACTGAACATTATCCAGGAGAGATCCTGTTAGGCTACAAAACAGGCCTCAAGAAATTAAGAAGATTGAGATTATATTAAGCATGTTTTCCAACAACAGTTGTAAGAAACTGGAAATCAGTTACAAGAAAATACCTGAAAAATCACAAATATGTAGGCTAAACAGCACACTACTAAACAACTGATGGGTCAATACAGAAACTGTATAGGGGAAAATTAAAAAAATATTACCAAATAAGGAAAATAAAAACACAATGGTTGAAATTGTTTGGATGCAGCAACAGCAGCTCTAAGAGGGACGTTTACAGCAGTATCAGGTCTACTTTAAGGAATAAGAAATATCTTAAAAAACCAATTGACACCACATCTAAAGGAAGTAAAAAAAGGACAAAGCTCAAAGTTAGGTAAAGGAAGGTGTTGGCTCCTCCCTGCCACCGAACCTCAGGGAAGGGATGCAACAACATGAGATTTTGAAGACCTGAATGGACCAGCGAGGAGACTCAAGGCCTAACAGCTCAAGAGTGATGCTGAGAGAGCACCTCTCACATTTATTGCTCAGAAAACACAATAGAGGTAGAGGGAAAATCATACTACATAATAATTAACACAGGTCCAGGAAAGACGACATTACATAGTGATTGACGAACTACTTCCACTTACAGGAAGCAATGTAAGTGCAGTCACATCATGAAAACAAGCATAACTGTAATATACTATTTACTTAACATAACTAATATACGGTATTCCTTTATGCATCAAGAGTCATAGGTATGGGAATTAGTGTAGGTAAGAGGCATTGATTAATACAAGGTGAGAAGCAATTAGCTTGTAAGTGATTAATACAATTTCCCACATTTCCACCTTTTTTGTTTTTAAATGATAGAAATATTTGCAAATACATCTGTAAAAAGATACCAGAATAATGATTAGGTGGGATCAACCTATGACACCGCCTGTCACAGGGAATGTCTCTCACATCTGGGGGGGTGAGGTTCTATGCCACCCCTCAGTTGGCCCCCACATTGCTCACCTGAAGTCCCTTGCAACTGTGTCTGTCTCCTCTTGTTCCTCCCATGAGGAATATTACCTGTCTCTGGCTAACCAGCCATCTCCAGGAACCAAACGGAGAAAAAACATAAAAGAGAGGACAGCCAGTAGCTATAATTCTGAATAAAATCACAATATACATGATTATATTCTTGAAGCAGATGCAGGTGGGGATTCAGCATATGATTTCAAAAGGTTGCTTAAAAGGAATCACTTATTTCCTGAAGTTAAATCTTGAAAAGTAGCATAAGCATATATTGAATTTAAAAGATTAGCAACTGCACATCATAACCACGCTAGGAGAACAGGAATACAAATGCATACAAAATTAGACCTATAATTATAGGCCATATCCAATAAAACCAAGAAAACCAAGAAGATAATCCAGGCATTTGAGAGAATTTATCAATAACATGGTGAATATCATCTATTTGATCTTGAATAGTATGAGAAAAATCAGACAAATTGAAACAACACATTCCTGGAAATTGTTCACATCCCATGTTCTTTCAGCAACAGATAATCCATAGTAGCACGATTCTGAAGTACTGCAGTTCTCACTTCCCATAACTCTTGATTAAGTTCAGATAGTATGGATGCAGTCACATTTGTTGTTCTACTATAGCACAGGCTACTTTAGAGAGTTCATCTTGCATTCCAGCAACAAGTATAGGAGTTGGTACAAGAAATGCAGCTGCAACTGCAATAGTAGTAGGATTCAATAGCTTCTGATTGTCATTACAGCTGGACAGCAATGAGCGAAGTGACCTTGTAGGCTGATATCCAGGATGATCTATTAAAGCTGGAAGAATGCATCCCACTCCACAAACGCCTTGATAATAGGAAGAAGGGGCTTGATATATTTTATTATTACATAAAAGCACCCAGCCATTTGGAAGTTGATGTCCAAAAGGCCATTTCACTCAAATAACAGAATTGCAATAAGAAGGTATTTGTGTGCAATTAACGCACAATCTGACACTATAGTAGTGCTAACAGGTAAATTCAATTGAATATCACGAATAAGTATCCTAGGAGGAATAATTATATTTATGCCTGAAATATTAGTAAGCACTGAAAAAGGAAGTCCTATCTATGCCTATTTTATTCCTTTTCAGTAATCCACTAATGGAAGAATCTCCTGCTACACAGAAGGATGACTTCTGTAAGCCTTGACTGGCAAGCTGTGACCACAAATTTGGTGAGGAGTACTCACATTCTGAGGCAAGTGATACCTTAAATACACATAACTACTTTTAAATAATGTATCAGGATTCCCTTTCTGGAATTTTTCACAGGTATATTTGCCAATGTCTTCTTGGGTCAATACTGTTTTATAAATATCATATCGATTATTATCTTTTTTATGATTATTATCTTTTTTAGATTGATCAGTGGCATTATGCCATCCAAATTGTCCTCCAGATGTTTGTTTATATATTTTTTTCACCATCCTTTTTCTATATTATAGCACCTATAAGAGTGGAGCAAGTAGATAAAAAACAAAGAACTACTCCACGACCTAAGTATGGAGCATTACTGACACTAGCTGTAATTTCACAAGCTAGAATTGTGTATGTAAGCATAAACATCACCATGAGGAATAAGAATCGAAGCATCTTTCTTCATGCGTGAGGCTTCATTTCTCTGCAGGTGGAAACTGCTGATGTCCTGGAGGTGATGATGTTGGGAGTTCTTCTTCATATCATAGTTTAATTCTTTTCCTGGGTCAGGTGCTGATCTTCTGCAACAATACAAACCTTCTGCCCCACTCTTTGATATGACCTTTATACTATTGTGAAGAACCTATTGGAGACCACCATACAGGAAATGCTGTTGTTTTAGAAAAATAAATATCATCAGAAAAATGCAGTTCCATAGCTGATCGTTTGTCATCCTTTAAAAGATCAAAATTAAGAATGTGTAAAGCATGCATTAATCGAATTAGCTGTTTATTTTATCATATCAGGGAGTAATCCCCTTTTTTGTTTTAATAAAGAATGCTTAAGAGTAAGGTGATGACGTTCAACTAAAGCTTGGCCTGTAGAATAAGGAATACCTGTTTTATGAATAATATTATATAGCTGAAAAAAAATTTGTAGCGTAGAGGGGAGGTAAACTGGAGCATTGTCAGGTTTTATAGTGGCTGGAATGCCTAGTACTGCAAATGCTTGCAGAAGGTGAGTAATAACATGATGAGATTGTTCTCCTGATAAAGCCGTGGCCCATGAAGCAGAAGAAGAGGTATCTGTGGAAACATGAACATGTTTGAGAGATCCAAATTCAGGAACAATAGGAACATCCATTTGCCACAGGGCATTAGGACACGTTCCCCTGGGAACAGTTCCGGCTGGTAAATGAGGAGAGTTATTTGAGAACAGGTTGAACAAGAATTCAGAATTTTTTGTGCTTCAGAAGCAGAGAGAGAAAAATGTTTCTGTAAGGTAAAGGAGGGAGCATGAGTCAGGTTATGATAGCGTTGAGCTGGTGAGTAGTTAACTAAAGAAACAAGTTTGTCTACTTTATCATTATAATACGATAAAGGACCTGGTAGATTAGAATGTGATCCTATGTGAGTAATAAAGAAAGGGTATAAACGTTGGCAGATACATGTTTGTAATTGAGAAAACAAAGTGTTTATGGTGGAATGAATAGTTCCTAATGTTGCAGTTTCTAAAAGAGGAACAGAGAACGCAGCATAAACAGAGTCAGTAACAATATTGAGAAGATTTGGAAAATCTTGTAGACCTTGTAATACAGCATAAAGTTCATTTTGTTGTGTGGAAGTAAAAGACGTATGAAAAGTTTTTGATAAACCAGAACCAGTTACATAGGATACTTTAAAAGATTTGGTTCCATCAGTAAAACAAGTAGTAGCATGTATTAATGGATTTATGGAAACTTTCTGAGGGAGAATCCATTGATGATGTTGAAAAAAGGAAAATAATTTGTTTTTATGGTAATGACAATCAGTATTTCCTAAAAAGTTTGAAAGTGCAATTTTCCAATAAGTGTTTTCTTGAAATACTTTCATGATATTTGGCATAGATAATGGAAGAAAAATAAAGTGAGGATCTTGAATGATCATGTGTCTTAATCTCCAACATCCTTTCAGGATAACAGAGGCTACTTTGTCAATGGAAGGTTGTAATGAAGGTTTCGTTTGATATTGAAAAATATCCATTCAAACCAACCATTACACTGACAGAGCAATCCTTTGGGAGAATGAGGGGTAAAGTAAATTAATAAAAGCAAAATTTTGTGAGGACTTCCGGGAAGATGGCAGCGTGAGCCTGGTGGCAGAAATCTCCCACCAACACTATATTTCTCTAAGAAAATACAGCAAATACAACTATTCCTAAAAGAGAGACCAGAATACACAGGAAAGTGCACAGCGTGCAGCTACACCCGAGATGACCCGGCAACCAAAGAGGCAGTCTCAAATAGCCCAGCTGACATACGTGGCAACTACCAGCAACTACTTCTGTAGCCATGAAAAGACAGACGAATATGGTTCAGACCAAAATCAAACAGACAACCCCAGGGAGGGAGCCTGAAGGGAAGTAAATGCACAGTCTTGCAGAAAAAGAATTCAGAATAAAAGTCATAACCATGCTGATAGACCTACAGAGAAATGTGCAAGAGCTGAGGGAAGAAGTGAGGGAGGTGAGGAAGACAATGCAGAAATCAGACAAGCAATCGACAGGCTTAACAGCAGATTTGAGATGCAAGAGACTGTTTATGGAATAGAAATAAGAGAACAGGAATACAGAGTAGCTGAGGCAGAGAGAGATAAAAGGATTTCTAGGAATGAAAGAATATTAAGAGAACTGTGTGACCAATCCAAACGGAACAATATTCGCATTATAGCAGTACTAGAGGAAAAAGAGAGAGAAAAAGGGATAGAAAGTGTCTTTGAAGAAATAATTGCTGAAAACTTTCATTCGCTGGGGAAGGAAATAGTCTTGCAATCCACCGAAGCCCACAGATCTCCCAACACAAGGCACCCAAGGAAGACAACACCAAGACACATAATAATTAAGATGGCAAAGATGAAAGATAAAGACAGAGTATTAAAGGCAGCTAGAGAGAGAAAAAAATCACCTACAAAGGAAAACCCATCAGACTATCATCAGACTTCTCAAAAGAAGCCTTACAGGCCAGAAGAGAATGTTATGATATATTTAATGTTGTGAAACAGTAGGGCTCCAACCAAGAATATTGTATCGAGCACGATTATCATTTAAATATGATGGAGGGATTAAACAATTTCCAGACAAATGAAAGTTGAGAGAGTTTGCCTCTCATAAACCACCGCTACAGAATATCTTAAATGGGCTGCTCTAGATGGAAGCACTCCTAAGGCTAAAAAGATGTCACCAGAGAAAATAAAATCATAGCAAAAAAAAGCAGACCATCCAAATACTAACTAAAGGCAAAGAATAAAACACCTAGTATAGAAAGAATGGAGGAGGAGGAATAAGAAGGGAGAGAAATAAAGAAATATCAGACAGTGTTACAATTACTTAACGAGATAGTTAAGTTAGATTGTTAGGTAGTAATGAAGCAACCCTTGAACGTTTGGTAACCACGAATCTAAAGCCAGCAACAGCAATAAGTACATACCTATCAATAATCACCCTAAATGTAAATGGACTGAATGCACCAATCAAAAGACACTGAGTAACAGAACGGATAAAAAAGCAAGACCCATCTATATGCTGCCTACAAGAAACTCACCTCAAATCCAAAGATATACACAGACTAAAAGTGAAGGGATGGAAAAAGATATTTCATACAAACAACAAAGAGAAAAAAGTCGGTGTTGCAGTACTTGTATCAGACAAAATAGACTTTAAAATGAATAAAGTAGCAAGAGATAAAGAAGGACATAACATAATGATAAATCAGTCAGTCCAACAAGAAAATATAACCATTATAAATATATATGAACCCAAGACAGGAGCTCCAGCATATGTGAAACAAATACTAACAGAATTAAAGGAGGAAATAGAAAGCAATGTATTCATTATAGGACACTTCAACACACCACTCACTCCAAAGGACAGATCAACCAGACAGAAAATAAATAAAGACACAGAAGCACTGAACAACACACTAGAACAGATGGACCTAACAGACAATTACAGAACTCTACACCCAAAAGCAACAGGATACACATTCTTCTCAAAGGCACATGGAATATTTTGCAGAATAGACCACATACTAGGCCACAAAAAGAAACTCAGTAATTCCAAAAATATTGAAATCCTACCAACCAAGTTCTCAGATCACCAAGGTATAAAACAAGAAATAAATTTTAGAAAGAAATCCAAAAGGCTCACAAATACATGGAGACTTAACAACACTCTCCTAATTAATCAATGGGTTAACGACCAAATCAAAACAGAAAACAAAGAATATGTGGAGACAAATGACAACAACAACACAAAGCCACAACATCTGTGGGAGACAGCAAAGGCAGTTCTAAGAGGAAAGTATATTGCAATCCAGGCCTATTTAAAGAAGGAAGAACATTCCCAAAGGAATAGTCTAAAGGCACAATTACAGAAATTGCAAAAAGAAAAAAAAATGAGGCCCAAAGTCACCAGAAGGAAGGACATAATAAAGATTAGAGAAGAAATAAATAAAATTGAGAAGAATAAACCAGTAGAAAAAAACCAATGAAACCAAGAGTTGGATATTTGAAAAAATAAACAAAATAGATAAACTCCTAGTGAGTCTCATTAAGAGCAAAAGAGAATCTACACACATAAACATATTCAGAAATGAGAAAGGAAAAATCACGACGGACCCCACAGAAACAAAGAATTATAAGAGAATTCATGAGAATCTTTATGGTAACAAGCTGGAAAACCTAGAAGAAATGTACAACTTCTTAGAAAAATACAACCTTCCAAGACTGACCAAGCAAGAAATAGAAAAACTAAACATACCAATTAGCAGCAATGAGATTGAATCGGTAATCAAAACACTACCCAAGAACAAAACCCCTGTAACTGATGGTTTCACCTCTGAATTCTACCAAACACATAGAGAAGAAATAATACAGATTCTCCTTAAAAATTTCCAAAAACAGAAGAGGAGGGAATACTTCCAAACTCATTCTATGAAGCCAGAAACACTCTAATACCAAAACCGGGCAAAGACTTCACAAAATAGAAAATTACAGACCAATATCCGTGATGAACATAGACGCAAAAGTACTCAACAAAATATTAGTAAACCGATTTTAAAAATACATAAAGAGGATTATACACCATGATCAAGTGGGATATATCCCAGGGATGCAAGGACGGTACAACATTCGAAAATCCATTAACAATATCCACCACATCAACAAAAAGAAGAACAAAAAACACGTGATCATCTCCATAGATGCTGATACAGCATCTGACAAAATTCAGCATCCATTCATGATTAAAATTCTCAACAAAATGGGTACAGACAGCAAGTACCTCAACATCAAAAGGTGGTATATGACAAACCCACCGCTAACATCATACTTAATGGCGAGGCGCTGAAAGCTTTTCATCTAAGATCGGGAAGCAGACAGAGATGCCCACTCTCTCCACTGTTATTCAGCATAGTACTGGATGTCTTGGACACAGCAATCAGACAAAACAAAGACATACAAGGCATCCACATTGGTAAGAAGAAGTCAAATTGTCACTGTTTGCAGATAACATGACACTGTACATAAAAAAGCCTAAAGACTCCATTCCCAAAATACTAGAACTAATATCTGAAATCAGCAACGTTGCAAGATACAAAATTAACACACAGAAATCTGTTGCTTTCCTATACACTAATGATGAACTAACAGAAAGAGAAATCAGAAAAACAATTCCATTCAAAATTGCATCAAAATGAATAAAATACCTAGGAATAAACCTAACGAAGGAAGTGAAAGACCTGTACTCTGAAAACTACAAGAAACTCCTAAGAGAAATTAAAGAGGACACTAACAAATGGAAATGCATTCCATGCTCTTGGCTAGGAAGAATAAATATTGTCAAAATAGCTACACTACCTAAAGCAATCTACAGATTCAACACAATCCCTATGAAACACCAGCAGCTTTCTTCAATGAACTAGAACAAACAATTCTAAAATTCATATGGAACCACAAAAGACCCCGAATAGCCAAAGCAATCCTGAGAAGGAGGAATAAAACAGGGGGAATTACACTCCCTGACTTCAAGCTCTACTACAAAGCCACTGTAACCAAGACAATTTGGTATTGGCACAAAAACAGACCCACAGACCAGTGGAACAGAATAGAAAATCCAAACATTAACCCAAACATATACAGGCAATTAATATTTGATAAAAGAGCCTTGCATATACAATGGGGAGATGACGGCCTCTTCAGCAGCTGGTGTTGGAAAAACTGGACAGCTACATGTAAGAGAACAAAACTAGCCCCATACACAAAGGTAAACTCAAGGTGCATCAAAGACCTGAATTTGTCATGAAACGATAAAACTCTTAGAAAAAAACATAGGCAAAAATCACTTGGACGTAAACATGAGCAACTTCTTCATGAACATATCTCCCCGGGCAAGGGAAACAAAAGAAAATATGAGCAAGTGGGACTATATCAAGCTGAAAAGCTTCTATACAGCAAAGGACACCATCAGTAGAACAAAAAGACATCCTACAGTATGGAAGAATATATTCATAAAAATCGTATCTGATAAAGGGTTGACATCCAAAATATATAAAGAACTCACACACCTTAACAAACAAAAAGCAAATAATCCAATTAAGAAATGGGCAGACGACATGAATAGACACTTCTCTAAGGAAGAAATTCAGATGGCCAGTAGGCACATGAAAAGATGCTCCACATCGCTAATCATCAGAGAAATGCATATTAAAACCACAATGATATATCACCTCACACCAGTAAGGATGGCCAACATCCAAAACACAAACAACAACAAATGTTGGTGAGGATGTGGAGAAAAGGGTACCCTCCTATACTGGTGGTGGGACTGCAATTTAGTTCAACCATTGTGGAAAGCAGTATGGAGGTTCCTCAAAAACCTCAAAATAGAAATACCATTTGACCCAGGAATTCCGCTCCTAGGAATTTACCCTAAGAATGCAGCAGCCCAGTTTGAAAAAGACAGATGCACCCCTGTGTTTATTGCAGCGCTATTTACAATAGCCAAGAAATGGAAGCAACCAATGTATCCATCAGTAAATGAATGGATAAAGAAGAAGTGGTACATATACAAAATGGAATATTATTCAGCCAAAATAAGAAAACAAATCCTACCATTTGCAACAACATGGATGGAGCTAGAGGGTATTATGCTAAGTGAAATAAGCCAAGCTGAAAAAGACAAGTATCAAATGATTTAACTCATATGTGGAGTATAAGAACAAAGAAAAAATACTGGAGGAACAAAACAGCAGCAGACTCACAGAACCCAAGAATGGACTAAGAGTTACCTAAGGGAAATGGCCTGGGAAAAATGGGTGGGAAGGGAGGGATAAGAGGGAAAAGGGGGCATTACGATTAGCAGATGTAATGTTGGGGGTCACAGGGAGGGCAGTACAACTCAGAGAAGACAAGTAGTGACTCGATAGCATCTCACTATGCTGATGGACAGTGACTGTAATTGGGTTGGTGGGGGGGACCTGATGAAGGGGTAGTTTAATAACCATAATATTGCACATGTAATTGTAGATTGATACCAAAATAAATTATATTAATAAAAAAATCAAAGGTTTGTGTATGTCAATTATTGATAAGTGAGCTTTTTGAATATGTTGTTCTGTCCATTTAAGTTCTCCCTCATCTTTTGAGGTTAAGTCTGTAGGACTATTAAGATCTGGGGATCCTTTTAAAATGTCAAAAAGGTTTTGTAATTTATAAGTAGGAAACCTAATAAAGGTCAAATCCAATTAATATCTCCCAATAATTTTTGAAAATCATTTAAAGTTTTAAGATGATCACTTTTTATTTCAATTTTCTGAGGGATTATTGCATTTTCTTGAATTTTATTTCCTAAATAATTCATTGTGTACTGAAGTTGCATTTTATTACGTGCTATTTGTAAGCCCCATTGTTTTAATTCTACTTCAGTTTCTTCAAGAATAGCAGTAAGAGAGAGATGTTTAGGTAAAGCTATGATGATATCATCTATATAGTGAGTGACATAGGCTGAAGGCCATTTGGTACGTATAGGCTAAAGAGCTCTGTGTACCTAATTCCGACAAATTGTCGGGCAATTTAGCATTCCTTGAGGAAGCACTTTCCACTGAAATCTTTCCGAAGGTGGTTGTAAATTTAAAGAAGGAACAGTAAAAGCAAACTTTTCTCTATCTGTTATAGCTAGAGGAATTGTAAAAAAGCAATGTTTAACATCAATAAAAGCCATGTTCCAATCCTTTGGTATCATAGCCCGAGAAGGGGGACCTCATTGTAAAGGTCCCATAGGTTTAAGAACTGCATTAATTTGTCTTAGATCATGCAAAAGTCTCCAATTACCTGACTACTTTTCTATAACAAACACAGGAAAATTCTACAGGCTTGTGGAAAATTCCAATCTAACTGATATTGTTCTTGAACTAGTGTGGGTAAGGCTGCCAGTTTTTCTTTTTAAGGGGCCACTGATCCCCCCAAGCGGGCATTTGAGTGGTCCACTGTAGTGGTATAGGAGCTGACAGCCATGTATCAATGGCCCTTAAGAAAAAGATTGAACCAATGAAGGTTGATCATAAGATAGTGTGGCATGCCACTGCTGTGTTAAATCTCATCCCCAGAGATTAATTGCTACATCTACAATTAAAGGTTTTAATAAAGATACGTGTTTCTTGGGACTTGAGAAGTGTAATTTGGCTGAACTCTGCCATACTTGAGTAGCTGTACCAATGCCTGAAACATGAATATGTTTTTCTTGTTTGTGCCAGTTTTTCAGCCAGGGTTTAAGAGCAATTACAGATACATCAGCTCCTGTGTCTAACAAGCCTGTAAAAGACTTGCCTTGAGTACAGATTTTGCATCGAAGTTTGTCAGATGTAATTTTGTGTTAAGCCATATTTGTTTATCTGTACTCCCAAATCCACCTTGTCCTCTTTCATAAGGTGTTTTTGAAGGTGGGAGATAGGGAAGTAAAGGTAATTGAGCAATTCTTTCTCCCTGAGGTATATATAATTTTTAATCAGATGATACCATTATTTTAATTTCACCCAGAGAATCTTGATCAATAATTCCGGGTCTCACTCTTAATCCTTTTAGGGTCCAACTACTGCGACCGAAAAGTAATCCCACAGAATTAGCTGGTAGGGGACCAAAAATACCTGTATTAAGTAATTGAACTCCTTGTGAAGGATGTAAATATACAGACTGAAAAGAGGCAAATCTACAGCAGCACTTCCTTCAGTGGCTGCTCATAAATCCTGCCATGTTCTTTTAACTGGGGAAGATGCCTCTGTATTATTTTCTAGGGCCTCCGAGGCAGGCCCCATTGGGGGTTCAAAGACTGAGACTCATTAACGGGATTTCCATCTTTATCAAATTTTGAATGACATTCATTAGACCAATGTCTCCCCTTTTTACATTTTGGGCAAACAGACGGCAGTTTATTTTTTAAATTTGATTCTTTTGTCCTCTGTTGTGATTGGCAGTCTTTTTTCATATATCCGTGTTTGCTACAATCAAAACATTTAAGAAACCCCCAACATAAGGAGAAGTAGTACTGTTACAAGAAATAGCTTGCTTAAAATCTTTTAACGTTTTGTAAGGAATGAAAGTGTAAAGCGCTCTAACTGCCCCTTGTGGGAAGTCAGGATCTTCATTAGATTCCAAATGGAGTTAAAGTGACAGGTGCCATTAAAGGCGTTAAATAGGCATCTAGATCACCTTCCCTTTGGGCTTCACGTATTCCTGCTGCAAAGGCAGATGTACTTGGAGCAGAAACAGAAGTCTTTCCACGATGGGAGGGCTGAGCAGGGGTCTCATCCTCAGTGTCTGAAGAGGACGATGAGGAGGATGAAGAGGTGTCAGACGGATGTGGTTAGGGGGATTGTTTACTTGACTCCACCACATCGTCTAACACTTCTGTCTCTCGCTCTTGCATATCCGATCTAGTATTGGAGAGTGGGGCCGTTTGCAAAGTCTGCAGAGTGAGAGTGATAAAATTACACAAAGACTAGACAGGCACAGGGATAACGTTGCCTTGTCTGTGAACCTTCTTAAAATCTCTTAAAACATTGTCCCGATCAGCTTGTTTAAGAGTTCCATGTGGGGGTTACCAATCGCTATGTTTATTAATATGTTTATGGAGTTGAGCAAAGTCCCCTTTGAACATTTTCACTCCTGATGTTTTTAGGAGGGCACAGAGTAACTTTAAATAATCCTCTGGTTTGGTAGCTTTAGTTTCATTTTGGCCCATTCTTGTGTCTCTGACATCTCGACCCTGTCCCTACATATGCTTTCCTGGGAGCCTTACCACAACGATGATCTTTGGAGCTTCCCCATTCTGAGTTTAAAGGGTCACTGTTTAGGCGCCACTTGTCAGGTCCTCCCTGCCACCAACCCACCAGGAAGGGAGGCAACACAATGAGATTTTGAAGACCTGAACGGACCAGCCAGGGTACACAATGCGTAACAGTTCAAGAGTGATGCTGAGAGAGCACCTCTCACATTTATTACTCAGAAAACACAATAGATGTCCATGAAAAATCATACTACATAATAATTAACACAGGTCCAGGAAAGACCACATTACATAGTGATTGATGATCTACTTCCACTAACAGGAAGCAATGTAAGTGCAGTCACGTCATGAAAACAAGCATAACTGTAATGTACTATTTACTTAACATAACTGTAATATACCAATTTCCTTTATGCATCAAGAGTCATAGGTAAGGGAATTTGTGCAGGTAAGAAGCAATGATTAATATAAGGTGAGAAGCAATTACCTTGTAAGTGATTAATATAATTTCCCACAAGAAGGAAATAATAAAGATCTGATCTGAAATAAACAAAGTAGAGACTGAGAAAACAACAAAAGATCAATGAAACTCAGAGGCGATCTTTTGAAAATACAAACAAAATTGAAAAACCTTTACGTAGACTCCTCAAGAAATAAAGAGGACTCAAAACCAGAAATAAAGGAAGGAGAAGTTACAAATGACATCACGGGATTATAAATGATTATAAGAGACTAAAGTGAAAAATTAAATGCCATCAAATTGGAAATCCTGGAAGAAATGGATTTATTCCTAGAAACAAGAAATTTTCCAAGACTAAACCATAGAGAAATAGATAATATGAAAGGCTTGATTTCTAGTAAGTAAATTGAATCTGTAATCAAAAAACTTCATTTTATCTGACAAATTTTTAAAATAATTTTATTTTTCACATCATAGGTAAAATAGAAGCAAAATGAGACCTTTGATATTCAAAGTAGATAATAGAAATACAAATCAAAATGTTTTAGGTTAATGCATTGTCTCATTCCTGTTGCCTGAGCTGCAATCTCTAAAATGGACATTTTCTTTCTATATTTTCATGCTCTACGGATTTTCATTATGATTTATATTCATCCTCAGAGCTGCATGTTTCAGACATTTTTCCAAGATAAGGACAAAAGTTTCCAGAGTGATTCTACTGAATCTTTGTCTCCAAGGATCTTTTTGTTTATTCATTGAGTTGTAAGTTTGCTAAATAACAGAAACTACTAACCTCATTAATGTAAAAACCTCTCTCGGTCCAGGGAACACAGAGTATCAAGACAACCAAAACCTAAGAGAATACTAAATTATTCTCAGAAATGCTTTTTTTTTTATGTAAGCAGCATGAGAAAATACTCAATAGGTTTATTACAGTCACAGTCCTTTGTGATGAAAATTTCATAATTTTTGGTGATGAAAAACAGAAATATCTATGCATCTTCAAACTGCATATTAGAGTGAAATCTTGTGCAACAGAGAACAAAATGATGCAAATAAATTTTAGCTTTGAGAACTAATTTTGATTAAAAAAAGACATGAAGTTATATTTGATTGATGAAAAAGTACAATAAAGTTTTTATTTTCAGTGTCCTTTAGAAGAAATACTCATAATTCCTATGAGAAAAATGTATTGTATCTGTCTTAAACAAGAGTTTTTAGTGTGAATTTCGACATTTTGTAATGAAACCAAGTTATGTCATTTAAAAAATTCATTTTCATTTAATACATAAAATCAAGAACATGTTAGTTTTTAATGCATTAGCTAGTGTAATACAAAATGCAAAATATAAGACAATAAACTTCTACCTGATCCTCAATCATAACAACAAAAAAGATACACAATTTCATACAGGTAACTCCCAGGGGGAAATATGTTCCCAGCCTGGGGCAAATTACCTTTGAGACCTTAATCAACCAAAGGAAGAAATAAAGTAAGAGAAACCCATTTATTGCTTACAGGCAGTCATCCACTTCTGCTCAGGCATGTCTCTCGCAACCCAGCTCCAAAGAGGGACCCTACCCAAACTATCCAATTCAGATATGCCCTTGCTCCCCCATGTAATCACCTATTGATATGGAGATGTATTATTTCTCATCACCCCTTGAAAACACCTACGGATATGGAGATTCACTAAGGCCAGGTGAGAGATTCTGGAAATATTGCAGTTTTACCCACAGCCCATCCCTCAAGAAATTTCACATCACAATCTACTCACTCACTCTCTTCCAAAGCGACCCTTAAGCAAGGAAACTGGAGTGCTCTAATTAGACTAATGATAATAATAACAGGATTAAAATCATGATAACCCTCAAGCCAGAGAATTCAGCTAGGTTCAAAGTCCTATGCAGATCAAGTTCATAGCTTATCCATACCACAAGCAGTTGGTAACTGAACAGGTAGGCAGTTTAGAACAATCATCATGCAGCAGCTGTAGCCAGGCCACAAGGACAGTAGAAGAAAACAACCTTAAGGACGATAAGATCCATGTTTTTATGACACCAGCATAGGAAAATCTTGTCCATGAGGTAGGATACATGAAAGAGAGTGGTCCTGTGAGAAGACAGTGGCAGGAATGGGATCTTGTCCTGGTCTAGTATACCAGACTTTCACTACGCTCCCTGTGGCAGTTATAGATGGGTCAATATATAGAGCTATGGGAGGTATATGCACTGCCCATAAAGATAAAACAAAACTTCCTCATAAGATGCTTTTACTTCCTGGATGTTTTGGGTGCACTACCAGGATATTTGGGGGACACTCTGCTGTTACTTAAAGAACACACAGGAGGTCAGCTCCCAGACGTTTTCCCCAAGGAGCCAGAAGGGTCAGCCAACACTGGTACATGTATCAAAATGTTGAGGGTCACATCCACTCAACAGAGTCTCCAGTGTTAATGCAGTTCGAGCTTGCAATAGGATGTTGCTGTGCTGGCCATATCCTGGCTTGAATAATTTCTCTTTGGTTTGCACATACAGCTGTATGTTAGAGGCAGCAATGTGTGTTAGAATGTCCACAGGGCTTAAGGCTCATTTTGGGATCCACTTATTCAAATGTCTTAGCACTGTCCATAAGCTGTACTGTAACTTTGTTTACTGACAAGCCCTGTAGACTATTTGTGTCAAATTTGAGGCAAGATTTCAACTCTTCTACGTCTCTATCATGGATGCCTAGGTTGGGTGATATGGTACATGAAACTTCCACTTTATTCCTAATTGCTGCACCCATTCTTGCAACACATGTCCAGTAAAGTGAGTACCTTGATCTCTCTTAATCACCTGCGGCTGGCCACAGGCTGCAAAGAGGTGCTCTAGGCCCCTGTTGGTGGTTTGCTGATCTGCACAACATGCAGGAAAGCAACCAATATCCAGTAGCTGTGTCCACACATCGTGGAATACCGCTATCTTTCTGAGAGTGGCAGAGGCCCAAAATAGTCTATCTGCCACCTGACAAGGAGTATTGGCCCCCTTATTATTGTCCCTTGTTGCTGTGGGACTCAGTGTAAGTCCCTCTTAGAGCACACAAGGCAGTCTTTCCAGGCTCTGCTGAATTCGTAAATGGTCAACAGCAAACCCCACTGATGGGTCTTTTGCCCCATGTGCATAAATGCTGAGGTAACCATTGGGCTACATCTGAAGCAGGTTCTCCTTCTAGCCAACTCACTTTGGCCAAGTGTCTGCGTCATCATTCCTGGGGATGCCAAAGGCAAATGGCCAGTCACATGATATACAGTAACAGTCGTAGTCTGACCAGAGGCCCATAGGTCTTGCCACAACTCTTGCCCGCAAAGGGCTGGTGACCAACCAACCAGTTCTCATAGTACCATGTCAGTAGCCACAGGGTCAAGCACTCATAGACGGCTTGTCAGTGCAGCAACTACAGTGGAGGGCTTCTTGGTGATGATGAGCCATACTGCCTGCAACTCAGCCCGTCGACTGCTCTTCCCCTCTGCATCCTCCATCCATATTGTCTCCAGCTGAGGATAGAAAGCCACAGCCATGCACGTTGAAGGCAGCCCATGACTGGAGCTGTCTGCATACCAAGCATCTTCAGGTATAAGGGCTTTCCCCTACCAATAAGGACTGTCTGCTACCAATCACTCTAAAGCAAGTTCTTCCTATTTTCTACTGGTATTTGTCACTGACCCCAATTGGTGTTAGATTTTTCCACTTAAAGGGCCAGTGGAAAGGGTGCTGTGCTGCTGAAAATATGTACCCCATTTGGACAGTGCAGACACCTTGGGCATGCCACTCCATGGCCTTTGGTTCCAGTCTCCCACACATCCCACAATGAGATTGGTTATTTCCTTGGTCAGAGCTGTTCCAGTGATGAGATCTGTAGCCAGCAATTTGTGGTTCAGAGCAGTCAGTGTCTTCTCTATCAAGATATACATACCCCCTGTCCTTTCCATAGTTGTGACCAGAAGCCAATTGGTTGGCATGTCCATTCAAGCCACAGCCAAAGGCCCCATCCATAACCATCTTTGGTTACATGAACATCAAGCTCACAGGACCTTGATGAGTTCATTACACTCAAAGCCTGTACAGCCTTCACTGCTCATTTAGCGGCAATAAAAGCAGCTGCATATGTTTCATCCCAGTCCCACGTGATGCCTTTCATACCAACTGGTATAAGTGCTTCAGAATTTGTGCAAGTGTAGGATAAATAACCTCCAGTAGCCCAAAAGACCCAAAAACTTGTAATACAGCCATAGTGGAAGAAATAGGGAAAGCCTGGACCATGTCTATGACTGCTTCACGAGTAACTTTAGTTTTACCCAAACAGACAAGCACTCAGAACTTTACAGACAAAGCAGGTACCTGAACCGGGGTGCTGTTCACAGCCCATCCTTTCTCCTGTGGATGTTGTAGCTGTCTAGAAACTGCCCTTTCCAAACCTTCAAGAGAATCACATATGAACATAATATTGTCAGCATATTGATACAGCCATACAACTTGCAGTTTCTTCCACATGGTCAAGTCCTGAGCTACAAGTCTGTGAAAAATGGTGGACCTGTGGAGGTATGCTATGTAAGGGCAGTGATTGTCCACTGCTAGCCTCCCACATGAAGGCAAACTTTTCCTGCCTTTCCTGTACTATATCTGTAGAGAAGAAAGCATTAGTAAGATCCACAACATAATTATACATCCCTAGTTCATGACTGAGGGTGTCCATAAGGGCTGCTATAGAGGGGACAGGAGCATGCAAAGAGGGCATGTCTTTATTCAATTCCCTGTAATCGACAGTCATATGCCAGAAACCATCTGGCTTTTTCACTGTCCACACCAGGGAATTAAATGGATTGTGAGTGGGCTTTATGATGCCTACCTTCCTCAAATCCTGTAAAGTTTCTCCAAATTCCTTGTGTCCCCCAGGCAATTTATATTGCTAAGGATTTGTCACCCACAAAGTTACAGGGAGAGCTACAAGTAGGTGCTTAGCATGTCCCCTCAGACTGGCTTTTACCACACATACCCACAGCCTGAACTCACCTGCAGTGGTCTGTAACCACAGGCCCAGCTGGATATCTACCCCCACAATATATTTAGTGATGAGAGAAATGTACACAGTATATACTCCTTTTGGGGGAAATGCCATACCCCCAGTGGGATTTGGGCTCTCTTCTCTCTAATTGCCTTACCCTGGTAGCCATCTATCACAGCAGGTGTCCTGGGAAAATGCCCAGCGTTGCCATACATCAGAGACCATTCAGCTCCTATGTCCACTAACACCAGGACACATTGATATTCACAGGGGACCAATGAATCATTAATTCAACATGTGGCCTTCAGTCCACATGACATCGCCAAAGGTGGGACATTGACCGTCCCGCTCAGTTGAACCACTATGCCCAATCATATCCTGTGGTGGTGAAGGCCCAGGAGAATCCTGAGTACTGTCCCCAGGAAGTGTTGCATGGACATAAGGTGGGCATTAAGCTTTGACTCCGGTTTCCAGGTCCTGGATCTCAGCAGCTGGAACTGCTGCTCTGACTTTAATTGGTGCCACAGTTCTAAAAAGATCCTATTCGGCTCTCCATCAAGTTTTTCTTTCACTACCCTGGCCTTTATCAAATCAACCCACATCTTGGTCCTCGAGACCTTAATGGGACCTTTTGCAACTCTCCTTCCAGTTGTAGCCCATACTTCCTTCCATGCACTGATTATTTCAACCTCCCAGGATCTGCTAAAGTAGGAATGGCCTCACTTATGCGTTGACCTATGTTGGGGCACAAAGAGTCACTAGGGTCCCAGAGAGAGATCATGGAAATGTATGGATTACCAGATTTCTCATTCATATGGTAAATAGCTCCTCATTGGTGCCGTGTGGGTCCATATTATAAATGATATTTTTCATGTCCAAATCCCATAGCTTCTGTTGGAGCTCTGCATATGTTTTTCAGCCAGTGTGTAAGTATGGTAAATCACCCTGATTAGGCCAAATTGCCCTGATGGCTGCTGTCAGTCAATCCAGAAGTGCCTGATGCCCTGAGGTGTGACAGGCACTATGCAACCACTGTCAGAGGAAAGCGCGCACCATCGGGGAAACCAGTCTATCCATTTCAGAACCCAATATATCAATGCTTTCTACCCTCATATCCCAGAGACACAAAAGCCATGTAGGCAGAGGGTCTGATGGCTTCTGCTGAAATCAGATGCTCACGTCCACCAGCTCATCCTGGGTATAGCAATGTAGCATGGAGGGCTCCACAACCTGGAGAGGGAGCTGATCCTACCCATGAGAAGCCCTTGATTGTTGCATTTTTATTTTCTTAATTACACCCTGGAAACTTAATACAGGAGGGGCGGGTGTCTCTGGCAGTAGCCTCAGCAACAGTTTGGCCCCCAGCCCAACCCTGGCATTTTCTCCTGACATCTCCTCCACCATATCCAGGGATGAAGGCACCTCTCCTGCAAAAGAACTCTACCAAACCTCTTTGGTCTGGTGCATCTTCACTCCCCACTCCCTTTGTATTCATCTATTGATATGGAGATGAACTGCATCTCTCCACCCCTTGGAGACACCTATTGACATGGACATTCACCAAGGCCAGGTGAGAGATTCTGTAAATATTGCAATTTTACCCACAGCAGCCAAGAAATAAACATTAGAGGGTAATAGAGGAAAGTAATTTTAATATGTTGATAATTATTTAAACCAAATATCTGGTTGTTATTGTATCATATCTCCTTTTATGAATGTTTAAAAACCCAACTAACAACAGTTTCAAAAACAGGGTTACTGAATAACTTTCTACAAAATTCATCTGCTTGAGATTGGAATAAAATACTAATGACTGGCTCTGTGTAATACGAGCACAATGCCCTCTCACCTCTATTTGCCACCTCTATGTCCTCACCTATTCTTTCAAAAATGTGCAACTTCTAACTTGGCAGGAAAATCAAGCCAGTTTAAAGAAACTCCTTCATCTTAGTCAGATTCTTCAGTCTGTTTTATCCTGAATGAAACAACTGTTCATACGCATCTGAATCCTATGTCTACTTCTCAATTTGTTCCAGACTCACATTGAGAATACATATGATTAAATAATAGCAATTAGCAGACAGGTTGTTGTTCAAAAATTAATATCATGGATGTCATATACATATGTGACCAAGCTGTGAGCCCAGATAATAAACCAGGTCTGAATAAAAAATGATTT
Source organism: Smutsia gigantea (assembly GCA_032199065.1). Classification (NCBI taxonomy): domain Eukaryota; kingdom Metazoa; phylum Chordata; class Mammalia; order Pholidota; family Manidae; genus Smutsia; species Smutsia gigantea. Next base: position 33,067 of record JAVSCE010016403.1, on the reverse strand, counting down.
TTCACTATTTGTTAAAGAAGTCAGAAATCAGTAATGTGATAGCAGTTATATCCATTGTTATCACTGACGACTTGATATTCAGAAGTTGAACTCTACACCCTTCATTTAGTATTGTATTTAGGCTAGGGAAACCCCACAAAAAAAAAAACAAAGGTAAAATCTTAATTGAAGCATATATATTGCCTAGATTTAGGCTGATTGATTAATAGCATAGGTTATGGTAGAATCAAAGAATGAGAGAGCTAAATGTCTCAGAAATCTGAAGTTGAACCACAGCCATAAGGTGAGGATACCTGCTCAGATTCTTTCTTCTGGTTGAAATGTGGAAGGCCACTAAACATTTCTGGTCCAAGTTGGGGGCTGAAATTTGGAGAACCTTTCTCTCAAGTACTCTTAAATTTGAGAAATCGATCCAGAGCTCTCTAGGTTCTTAAAGGACTCATACAAAGAGGCTCTGCATAGAACAGGCGATTAGCAATTAGAAAAATGCCTGGAGGCAGGTTTTTCTCAATGAGTTTGAATATCCAGGTTACAAGGCTCTTTTTTATTTTCACCACTCTGGCTTTTACTTCTTTTTCAATTTCCACTTGCTCTTTATTTCCATATACTTCTAACCTTATTTTTTTAAATTTAATGTTACAGTTTTTATAGCATATCATCCATTGTAGTAATTAATATCATTTATTATCATTATTATATCATATTATTAGTATTCATAATGTATGTCATGTAAATTCATTACATTTTACTTTTGTCTTTGTACTATGTTAATGAAATAAATCTTCCTCAAATTTATTACTAAGTATTTCTTGTGAGGTTCCTTGAAAGTATGTCTAGAGAGTCAGACAATGTAAGGCCCAGAAAACAGGCCCTGCTCAGCCCCGGGATGGACAGCGACCCAAATACTCACAAGAGACCGGTCTTGATGCAAACAGCAAGAGGTTTATTGATTCCACCAGCGCGCTGGTGTCAAGACTCATAACTCAAGCAGGAGCAGAGGAGTCCGACCCCGAGCAGAAATCACAGGAGGTTTTAAAGGAAAAGGGACCACAACCAGGGGGAGGCAAGGGGGAGGTCTGCTGATGATTTGATAGCAAAAATATTTCAACTAGGGTCTCACAGGGCTTTATCTTTAAGGTCTATCAGTTTGGGAAAGATTACCTAGACACGGGTTTGCATGCTATTGTGTCATTGTGTTCAGGCCGGTTTTTATGACTCAGGCCAAGGGTCAGAGCCTACTTAAAATTTTCCTATTCTTTCAGGTGGTTTTGGGGAAACTGAAACTCAGGCCCTCTGATTTCTGAGGCTCTCTGGGGCCTGTCATGGCGTTAGTTTGGTCCTTTCAACACATTTACTTGAATAAACAGTTCCTTTAAAAAAATCAATAAACTAGTTTAGAGTCCTAGTTCCACTACTTGCTAGCAGTAATTCACTTTTCTAAACTTTCATTTCTCCACATTTCTTCAGTGTAAATTATGACTATACATATAATTTGTAGGGTTATTTTCAGGATTATCAATATTATACATTTTCCACAAATTCTTGCTAACATTTTATTTCCTTCAGATATTTAGAAATAAATATTTTAGCAGGATTGTTACTTATAGCCATTCCTTTGTTTATCTCTTGTTCACAGATCAAGGTCAAATGTTACTTCTGTGTTTTTTCTCATCACACATTAGTTCTCATTTTGTATCATCAGAAGTTTCAAATCATCATATTGTAAAAGTATTTATTATGCAACCAATATTGGTCTAGATGACAAGCATAAAGCATAAAAGAATTTGGTATATGAGGCAGACATTCTTCAGGGCATTTTCCATTGAGAGTAGAATGAAAACAAGTAAACCTTGGTAAGATATGAAAGCAGTGAGTAAGTGATGATACTAGTGTGAATGTGTCAGACTAACCCATGTCTGGTGGTACTTAGTGCAATCATAAGACAAGGTCAGCAAAAAATTCCTTGTAGGAATGTCATTTAAATTGGAGGACCCTCAGAGTTTGGAAGGTGAAAAATGAAGGGAAAATTCCTGCCTACCTGGGCCATGATATCAGAAGTGGCTTGAAGTAAGAGAACAACAATCAGAAGAAGTTTTAATATGTTGCACAATAGAAGTGAAAGTTGGTACAGAATGCAACAAGTAATGAAATGCTGATTTTTCTTATGGGTATTACCATTAGGTGCTGTAGTTCTGGGTGTAAGGGTTTCCCCTCACCTGGGCAAGTTTCCTATGAATCTGGTAAAACATATGGAGGACACGGGGAAGGGCAGGTTGGGAGCAAGAGGTTTTATTGCTCACAGCTTGCTCAAGTTTGCTAGCCAGTCCTTGCTCCATCCGTCCCTTCTGGCTGTGGCTCAAGCTCTGCCACGCCGACAGCCCCTTCCATCAGGATCTCCATGGATGGATCCTTGGACACTGGTGTACTCCACACCAATTAGGTACCTGGAATGGAGGGGACTAGAGAATGGCTGTTTTCTCTCCACATGTTTGACAGGAGGGTCTGCTGTGGTAAACACCCAGTGGTATGTAAATGGACTAAAGCCAGGAGGGAAACTATGGAAACTTTTTGGGTGAAAACTTCCATTTGCCCCACATGTGCATAATTTTGGCTCTTAAAGTGACATTTTCTTTTTTTTAATAAAGCAAACCATCACATTGATATTGATATTCATATCATATTCTGTTTCTTTTTCTTTCATTCCCAGCATATTTGGCTTACTGGTTATGAATTCTTCACTCCTCTGGTCCTATACTAGTTTCTTTGATCTAGCTGCTGATTGCTTAAAGACTCTACATTAAAGATATAACATTTTAATTTGTACATTAATATCAATCTCTTTTATGTAACTTCAGGGGAAGATTTATCTTTAACAGGAAATACCATTACATTTCTCTCTTCATTTTAACTGAATTCATGTCCTTTTCACATTCTTTAAATAACTTTTATATTGGATTGGATCCAGTCAATAAAATTTGTGAATCTTGTGATTTTAAAAATTCCTCAGTAGTAATTGCTTCTTTCAAATCCTAAATCTTATATTTATTCCTTCTTTTAAATGTATCTTGGTTTTATGAAATATTTCCTTGTTACACTTAGAAAATTACTGATTCTTTTAAATATTATGTCCCTTCTCATTTGTGTAAGGTGTGGCTTTTCTTGTTTTTTGTTCTTTGGTGTGTGTTTTATTTGGAGAATGAAGTGCACCATTCAACTAATATTTTGATAAATTTCCCGATCCTTTCAGCATTGGCAAGGAAACATTAAAAAGGCATGCTTAGATCTCCTGCAACCCCTATTCTCACTTTCCTTCATCAACATTATCATGTCAACGAGGTTTCCTTATAAGGTGACGAAAGGGGCGCCTTGATCAGCCTCAGTGCTGAATGGAAGGCCAAGTACAGAGTGGGGAAAAGAGAAAATTAGACAGAAACTGAAGAAAATATGCTTAGGGACACAAACATCGATGTTCCTCTAATTCTTTGACAATAATATAAATCTTTTAACTAAGTCATTAAAGGCTTGTTTCACCTGTTTGTTCCACAGAGAGTAAATAAATGGGTTCACCATGGGGGAAATGGAAGTAGTGAGCACTGATACTCCCTTATTAATGGCCATTTCATCTTTTGCTGAAGGTTTGATATAAACAAAGATGCAGCTGCCGTAGGTGATGCAAACCATGATAATGTGGGAAGAACAGGTGGAAAAGGCTGTTGTCCTCTTGGGCAGAGGGGAGTCTTAGAATGGTTCTGATGATGTGCATGTAGGACAGAACCACGCACACCAGAGTCATGATGAAAATCATCACAGAGCAGACAATAACCATGTGCTCTATGAACCATGTATCTGAGCATGAGATCTTCAGCATAGGTTTAGCATCACATGCAAAGTGGTCAATGGCATTAGAAGCACAGAATTCCAGGTCCAGTCCCAAGCTGAGTCGTGGCAATATGATCAACAAAGAAGTCATCCAACAGCAGAAGACGAGCATTTTCCAGACCCTGTAGTTCATAATAGTCATGTAATGCAGGGGTTTGCAGATGGCTACGTATCGACCAAAGGACATGGTGTCCAGGAGAAAAATTCTGTTACTGCAAAAACATCTATGAAAAACAGTTGGCATGTACAAGCATTATAGTTATAGGTATTAGCCCTGTCAGCTGTTGATATACTGTACAGGAATCTAGGAATGCAGGCAGAAGTGAATAAGATTTCTAGCAAGGAAAAATTTGGGAGAAAAAAGTACATTGCAGTTTTAAGATGAGAATCCACTAATGTGAGGACGATGATGCTCAGGTTTCCAGTTACACTCAACATGTAGGTGATCAGTAGAAATATAAAAACCAGAATCTGTAGCTGAGGGTCATCTGTCAATCCCAGGAGGATGCAACTGGTGAGAGATGTGTGGATTCTCATGCCTGCGTCCTGACTTTTGCCCAATCTACATGTAACACTGAGGGCAGTAAGATCTGAGAAGATGGTGGGAAAAAAATGTGTTACAATGGATTTTGTTCAAAAAACCACACAATGTATTTTGTTTTACTTAATAGTGAATTTAAAAAATAATTCATATGCTCAACTCTACTGATAGCATATCATTAGGAGGATCAGAAACTTGGCTTTCAAATGTTTTTACTACAACATATGGTAAGATAGACATTTCGTATAGCAGCCCAATGTACAAGCTCCACAGACACACAAATACATACACACATATATCTGAAACAAAAATGTGAATAAAATACTAATAACCCTTAGGTACCCTGCTCTCTGATGTTTTATTTTCTAATGTGTCTCATTAAAAATAAATACAAATATCATCTAATAGATTTTATAGTGTACTAAATGGAAATGACCTGTATTCAAAAAGAAATCTTTTATGGATCTTTTGAATAATATAGTCCAAGGAAAAGATTATTTGCCATGATAGTTTTTTACGTGTGTACAGTGTGTTTAATTTGCACTTTGGAATAGACAGGTTCATAGCACACTTGATGCCCTTAAGACTATTTCTCTTATCACTAAACAAAATTTTGCTCTGTGTCACTATCTGCTTGTAACCTTTTTTGCCTGAAAAATTAAACACATATGTGGTGTGTTTGTGACACAAAACACTTCTAGTTCCACCTAACAACACAGTTTAGGACCATGTTCCACTGCACAAGTCGTCCTACATGGACTATCTATGTGGAAAATAATTTCATGTAATCATTTATGTTTTTTCCCTCCAGCTTACTACAGCCATTTGTGATTCTGACCTACACATCATTCTTTGTGAGGATAAATAACCTTAAGGAGAAACTTGCTCAGAATTTACAGAATTTTCTTATCCAACAAAATGTCATTAAGGAAGCTCAAGAAATTATTGTTCTAGATTTATGGAAAGGCTTTTAAAAACAGTATATGTTATTATTCATAGACCTCTTTTATGACCTGACTTCAGTATGGCAGTATATATTAAAAGTAATTATAACCAAAAAAGACAGAATAGTTGAGTGGCTAAAATAATGTGTTTTGGAATCCTGGCCGAGCTACTTTACAATGGATTCTTCAAGATATGTCTTTGAGACAATTTTACTGTTGGCTCTAAAATGAAGTATTTCTCAGGGGCTCACTTAATGTAATCATACTTGATTATGTAGGATGGAGAATTATTGAACAGTGCCCTTCAAAATGATGTTAAAACCAGTGAGCTGGTCAGATACAAAGTAACTATGTATATGTAATTACATAAATAAATTCTTTCATTAATAATTAATCAGCAGATATGTCTTTATATAATGAGGTGCTACAGTTACAACACATATCATTTTTATGTGGTTATCCATGGGTAATAGGACGGTTGCTTGCATTTAGGAAAATGGGATTAGGCATCGGATTTTCAAAAGCCTATATTTTTCAGTAATTTTAAATTTGTAGTTCCTTCGTATAATTTGCTCAGCTTTGTCTAAATATAACATCTTACATAACAACTGGATAATTATCAAAACTAAGAAATTAGCTTTTATACAATACTAGTAATTACATTACAAACAATTTGGATTTCTACTATTTTTCTATCAAGGTCCTTTCCCTTTTAAGCATCAAATCCTGATTTCCTCTCTTGCTAGAGATCATGTTCCTTAGTTTTCTCCAATCTGAAAGTTTCTAAGACTTTCCTTTTTTGACCTTAATGTATTTGAAAAGTACTAATCAGGTATTTTGAAGAGCAACTTCCAATTTTGTTTGTCTAATGTTTTTTCATGATTTAATTGTTTTACATTTTTGTGTAGAAAACTGCAGAGGTGGTATGTCCTTTTCAGTGTATTATGGAATATCTATATGTCTTATTACCGAAGTTAAGTTTGTTAAGTTGATCAGTGGGTGTCTTCAGAGTCTGTCCATCATAAAGATTCCCCTTTTAAATTATTAAATAATTTTAGGGGCAATACTTTGGCATTTGTTGTGGTTGTAAGGTGTGGCAGAGAGTTAGCATTCTATGGTCTTATAGTTAAATCTGTCTTTTAGTGTTCCTGGGCCTTCATAAATGTTTCTGGTGAGATCTTTTCTCCTGGAGTAGAGGCCTTAGTATGAAGCATATTCGAGGATTCTTTCAGAAAGATTATCTCTTCCCTATCCTTGTCTGTGCAAGGAAGATTTTCTTCAGCTTGAAAACCTGCTCAGGGTTAGTAGAGCCAAAACCTACGAAAGTGTGGGGATCCCCTCTTATGACAATGCTCAGTGACATCTCACTCTGGCATCAGTATGTTCTTAGCCTCAAGAAATTTGCCCAAATTATTATTGTAGTATCCATACCTACTTATGGTTCCAGTGACTTATGTTCCAGGTACAATGATCTCAACTATGACAGTTGGTCCAGATGTCAGTGTGCCATGACCCTGTAATTTCAAATATCTGCTGGGTCCAAGTAAAGTTATTAATATTGAGTTTTTACAACTTTTTCTTGCTAAAAGGTATAAGTGATGACATCCAATGTCTTAAATATTGAAGCTGAAACAGGAAGTCAGTAGGATTTTCTATAAAGTTTATGCTGTCTGCATAAATAAAATCAATTTTCTTCCTTTCCAATATGAACACATTTTCTATTTTTTTAAACTTTATTGCATTAATTAGAATCTACAGTATAATGTTAAGTAGTAATAGCTGAAATGGGCATCCTGGTCTTATTCTTTCCCTTAGAAGGACCTCACTCAGTCTTTACAGAGAAGTAAGATGTTGTTAAACCTGGGGGAAAATATTTTCCCAGCCCAGGGCAAATTATGTTTGAAACCAAAATCAATCGAAGGGAGAAATAAAGTGGGAGAAACTCTATGGCCTGCAAACAGTCATCCACTTCTCACATCTCCTGCTATCAGGCAGCAAAAAGGAATACCTCCAGTCTCTCTGGTCCAGATATGCCCTTGCTCCCCCTTGTAATTACCTATTGATATAGAGATGGACTCCTTCTCTCCACCCTTCAGAAACACTTACTGATATGGAGATGCACTAAGACCAGGCAAGTGACTCCGGAAATATTACAATTTTACCACAGATGTTAACTGTAGTTTATGTGTCTTTTTCTTTTTAAGCATGTTTTGGACATCCTTTGGTATTTGCCATGTATTACGTCTACTTGCTAAGGCTTTTATCAGACATTCATGTAGCTCACTTTCAGTTGTTTTTTTAACAACTAATAATAATTCCAATAGACCAAAGTGAATTAAAGTTTCTATATATTACTAGACTTATTTGCCATTTATTTTTGAATATTTGTGGCTATCTTCACGAGTGAGATTGGTCACTGTTTTTTTAATAATGTCTATTTTATGATTTTGCTCTCAAGATAATTCTGTCTTCAAAGGATGATTTGGAAAGTGTTTCCCACTCTAACATTTGGGGAGAGTTTGTGTACAATTATTAATATTGCTTCCTTAAGTACTTTTTAGCATTAACCATTGAATGCAAAGGTTCTTTCTGGGGTGTTTCTTAAATATAAGTTCAATTTGTACAGTAGATATAGGTTTATCGTACCTATTTTTTTGTGAGTGAGCTTTTATTGTTTGTGTCTTTCAATAAATTTTTCCATTTCATTTATGTTTTTTAATTAATTGTCATGAAGATGTTCAAAATTTTCCATGTTATCCACTTAAGAGCTAGAATATCAATGGATATGACCTTGGTCATACCTAATACTAGTAATTGTATCTTCTCTGTATGTTTTCTCATGAATTTGTCTAGAAATATATCTATTTTAATGACATTTCCAAGGAAACAAATTTGGTTTCATTGATATTTTGTTATTTATTTTTCTGTTTCCTGTTTCATTGATTTCCACATTGATTATTACTCATTTTCATCTGGTTACTCTGAGTTAAATTTGTTTTCCTATTTTCTTGTTTCTTAAGATGAAAGCTGAAGTCATTGATCTCAGCATTTTCTGGTTTTCTAATATAATTTGAGAGTCTTAAGCTTTTTTATAATGCCTTAGCTGCATCCAACACACTTTACTATGTTGTAATTTCATATTTACTTTGTATAAATGGCATTTTATTTTTTCTATGGTTTTCTTTGACCACTGATTATATAGTGATGTCATTTAGTTTTAAATATTAGATCTTCCAGATATCTTTTCATAAATGATATATCAGTGAATTCCATAATGTTCAGTAAATATAATATGTGTGACTTGAATTTTGCAGGTGTGTTTGCGACTTTTATGTTACCCTGATAATATTCTATTATGAAAAGGTTTTGTGGTATACTGGAGAAAATTAGTATTGTGTTGATGTTCGGTGGAATATTCTAAAAATGTCAATTAGATCAATTTGGTAAATATAGTTCAAGTTTTCCATAGCTTTACCATTTTTTAACACTCTTTTACCCATAATTATGGATTTGAAACTTCTGACTATGACATGCATTCAGAAATCACAGTATTAAATTCAGCTTTATTTGTCAAATTATGGTTGATTTGGCAACATTGGCTGGTTGGGGACATGAGCTTGTTAAAAGAAATGATATTTCTCTGAAAGTCAACATGATGTATAGAATTACAGTTACATTTATTTTGTTTTATTATTTATAAATTATATTAGTATATTAAAATATGCCTGTGCAGATTTTTCTGATAACTGGTTGTTGTTAAACACTGACTAGCACACAGATTCCCTCTGATCATTAGCATCAAAGGATCTAGACTTTCTTGAGCACAACATTCATTGAGTCATATTTGTCTAAAGGCACAAAGCAAGTGTTTAGATTCACACACAATCCCCAGAGCAAGAATTGGAAAAATTAAGACTTACAAAGCAAAGGGAGAAACAAAACCGTAATTTTGGAATATCTGGGAAATTCATCCCTTTGCTGCTTAAAAAGAGAGTCAAATATATTTCCCAATTATAACTGCAGATACTATCAAATTGAACAAAACACTTTTGCAAACAAATGTGATAAATGTTGTTGGAGAGATAGAAAAATGCAAATATCATATGGATATTTTAGTCATTCATACTTTCATATGGAATTTGTTAATTTTTACCTGTTTTTGACCATGTGTAACCCTGTTTTTATAAACACTTGTTGGAGGAACTAATTTTTTAGTGGTGAGAAAGGAGAATACAAACTGAGAAGTTCAAATGAACGTTAAGATAAATATTAATATAAATTAAATGATCTCATGAGTTCATACATGTGTGGAAGAAAATGGGAAAGAAGCAAATATTAAAATTTTATTCTTTTAAGTATAGAGCTATAACTAAGAGCTTTTTATAGAAAAGATTTATGTCAAGGTTTGGACAGGAATATGCTTAAATCCATACCCTCCCATGTCCCAAAAAGTTCTAAACAAGTTATATATTTTTTAGAATATAATCATACAAACACTGGAAAACACTGCAGTGTTTCTATAGTGTACCAGAAATTCTGAGAAGTATCTGTGAGATAAAATCATATGGTTTTAACTGCTGAAAATAATCAAAAGAGAGGAAACTGGATTCTGGGTAAAACTGCAATATTTTCAGAATCTCTTGCCTGGCTTTAGTCCAAATTCATATCAATAGTTGTTTGTAAGGAGTAGTGAGAAGCAGCCCTCTCCTTATGAATAGGTACTTACAAATGGCAGGGAAAAGGTGAACACATCAGATCAGAGAGGTTTTTTTTTGGCTTCATGCCAGACAGAACAAGGAGAGACATGGGTGCGGGGGAGGAAACAAGTGGAGCCAGGATTCTTGTAAGCAATAAAAGGCCTTCTCCATCTAGTTTTTCCTTCAACTGATTTAATTTCAGAGGTTTGAGGTTTATTAGCTCCTGGCTGGGAATACATTTCCACATGGCATTACATGGATCTTAGGAACCCAAAGGCATGTCTTGTTCTTCCCAAGAATATTTGAATATTCCCCAGATAAAGAGAAGTATCTGAGAACAGCCCATGTCTTTATTGTGTCAATTAGATCATTGTTAAGATTTACTCTAGTCTGCTAAAAGGCCCACCTATAAACAGCATAATAAAGACAGGGAGATCCCACCTTAAAGCCAAAATTACATTAAAAAAAACCCAGGAAGTTTAAGAAAGATTCTTAACATACTCTTTATCAAACAAATAACTCTGCCCAACCTGGAGGAAGGGCAGACAGTCTTGTTTGATATGCCCACAAACCAGGAAGTTGCTATCCTGTGAGGGAACCAGAGCAGTAAATTTCTCTGTGTTAAACTAGTTTTGTATAATTACTTGGAGGACTGATAAGAAACTTAATGTCTCATCAAAGATACTTGAGAACATTAACAAGCCCATACCCTAGCCTTTTGTCACATTCCTGAAAAATCCTAAAAAGGGGGAACCGTCAACCTTTCAGGGGTTCCACTCTCTCAGGTTACCTGCACTTTCTCTCTAAGTAACTTTAAATAAAATTTTAGTCTGCTTTATTACTGTGTCTCTGTCTTTCAATTCTTCATTGCAGGTGGGGACAAGGACCGAGGAAAATACACAATGCCTCTTCCCCAACACAAGGACAGATAGAAACACACTAGAGGTAGGAGAATTTACCTCACGAAAGAGTTTGTTTAATACTCACATTAGGCAGGTTGAGTTAATTTTCCTTGGCTCTTGTCCCCACCACAGCAAAGAATTGAAGGTCAGAGACACAGACTTTCAGGGTCTCGTGACTTGGGCACAACAGTAGTTGAAACAAATGAGGTCAAAATGGGAAAAACTGAGAATAAAACCTGAAGGAAAAAGAAGTTCAATGTTGTAATGGGTGGAGAAATATAATAATATTAATATTATATTATGTTAGACATAAGTCCATTAAAATTCATGCCATGAATTTTGTTATGATTAAAGTGTATTCAAGAACCATTTTTTGACTAAATTCTTAAAGGAGTTCTTTACCTGTTGGTTCCTTGGGGAGTAATAAAAGGATTTAGCATTGAAGCAACAGAGGTATTGAGTACCGCTATACCTTTAGTAAAAGCCACAACTTCTTTTGCAGCAGTTTTGACATACATGAAAATACAACTTCCGTAAGAAATAGAGACAACAATCATGTGTGAGGAACAAGTAGAAAAGGCCTTTTTCCTTTGCTCAGGAGAGGGGATTCCCAAAATTGTTTTAAGAATGAATGCATAAGAAAGGATCACTAATGTCCAGGTTATCATGAGTGTGAATACTGCCAGCAAAAATGCCATGAGCTCAAGGAATGCTGTGTCAGTGCAGGAGGTCAGTAGCATAGGAGAAGAGTCACAGGTGAAGTGGTCAATGATATTGGAGCCACAGACATCCAGCTGCAGTCCCATGATCACAGGTGGAAACATAATGAGAAATCCAGCCAGCCAAGAACTAACTACAAGCTGGTTGCAGACTCTGCTGTTCATTATTGTTGTGTAATGCAAGGGCTTACAGATAGCTATGTACCGGTCATAGGACACAGCTGTCAAAAGAAAAAATTCTGTTGAACCAAGAAGGATGAAGAAAAATATTTGGGCCATGCAGGAATTATAGAAATGGTCATATTCCCTGTTATTATGCTCACCAGAAATCTAGGAATGCAAACTGTTGTGAATAAGATTTCTAGGAATGAAAAATTCCTAAGAAAGAAATACATTGGAGGTTTCAGGTATGAATCTGTCAGAGTAAGGGTAATGATTGTCAAGTTTCCAATTATACTATGTATATATGTGAAAAACAGAAATAGAATTATCAAAACATTTAGTTTGGGGTCATTTGTTAATCCCAGAAAAATGAACTCTTTCACAGATGTTTGATTTTTCATTTCTTACTGCTGAGTTCTTCCAGATCTATAAATGAAAACAAGAAACAATTATTTTGTGAGTCCAGGATTACTATATCATATTCAATAGTTTAAGCAATATAAGACCTATAATTGGCCAGAAAGTTAACCTCCAATTTGTACTCAATTCTGAAAATATATCCATAAAAAAGAAACATAACTATTATATTGCTTTTGGATCATTAGCCATTTAATATTGAATGAATCACCTCTATGTAAAATACAATAAACACATCTATATGAAAAAGATGTACTTATCAAATATGCTTTACTTTCTTTTAAAAATGTGTCATATATTGTGAAAACTAGGTGAAACTATATAAATATAAAATATTTAACTTTTATTAAATATTTTTCCAATGACATTTTATCTAATCATTTTCTGGAAAAAAAATTTTTTTAAGTTCATATCGTAGCTACTCTCCACAATATTTTCAAGATGTTTCAGGTCCGTACTGCCTATATAGAGAATTAACAACTTATCAAAAGCTTCAAGGCTGTCAAAACTAACATTTATGTAATTACAAACAAACAGAATTTAAAGGTTTTTTTCTGAATTAAATAGTAATCTATTTTTATTTTAGATTCTAGCATCCAACATTACCTAAGTTATAAATTGGTTTGAAAATGGAAAAAATAAACGAGGTGAGGAACAGAACATATACTCACAATTATATAGTCCCATATGGTAGTAATTTGCTCAAACACAAGTGCTCCTTTCCCTTACTGTAATTATCAGTGTTGCCGCTTTACTTTTCGAGCATTTCCTAGACTTCCCAACATTTTTGTGTCTCTGATTTTCTTATCCAAGAACATATTTCTATAGTGGGCAAGTTGCATTTAGCACATAATCTGCTGCTCAGAGTAAGACAGAACATGAAGAAAAATCTAGTAGAAAATGCATTCCTGAAGTCAGGGAGGCCCTGTGAGATGGAGACATAGTCCCTGTTGCTGATAGAAGACCTGTATACAGACTGCAAGGAAAGTATTCAAGCTGTCCTGCAACTTGTGGTACAGGAGGAGTTAGTGATATGCTGGTGAAACCTGTATGGACAGTCCCAAGTAGTCAGTCCATGTTAAGGGGAAGGCTGAGACTTTGGCAGTGCTGCCAAAGTTTTCATTAAGTAACAGTGTCTCTGGTACTAACTTGTTTAGTTGTAAAGCTAGAGGCTGTGGAAATGGGAGAGGGCAGCAGCAAAATGGACCACTAAGTTTTTAACTGATGACACAGCAGAACTAGAGAATAAACTTTCTTTGAATATGGGTATAACTCTCAAAACAACAAGTAAATAAACGGATAAGAAAAAGAAAAATGTGGGAATAGGTCAATATTTACAGTGAAATAGGCAAATAGAGGTTATGAAGTTACAGATTTGCTTTCTAATTAATTAAAATCCCAGGATTCCTAAGAAGAACAGGGATCAAAGCATGAGTGAGAATAAAGAAATAATAGTTATAGAAAAGAGGTGAGTGGCATAGGAGTGAATAAAATTTGTAAGACAGAAAATCCTTAGCATATAAAGAACTAATGCATAGTTGTACAGTCCAAGGCCAGGCATTTAGCATTCTTTGTTTTCCTAAATTTCCACAGAAATAACAATATTCTCAACCTAGATGCTAGAAAACTTTATTAATAAAGGATTTTACTTGGCTACCAGAAACTTTTTGAAAGAAAAATGAATTGTATATTTTTTAATTACTTTCCAAGTAGAAAACTTGGTTGTCTAACTATTGTTAACAAAACAACAGGCTTGTTTTTTCTGTTTTGTGTTGTTTTTTATGCCCTCAATATAGTCACAGGGGATTCTTGCAGAAAAATGAATGTCTCTGGAGAGAGATTTTACTAAAGAGAACACCTTAAAGCTTAGTTGAAAAATTTTAATAAACGTGTACTTGGGAAATGATTGTTTAACAAACAAATGTCAGGGATGCGTATAATGTAAAGAAGAGCAGTGAGGTCATAGCAGTCTTAGCATTATTTGGGGTTTCATATTGTCAATATTATTTTTACCTAGGATAAGTGTCTGCTAAGACAGTACAATGCAATTTCATGTAAATTTGTAAAGATTCAAAATATAGCAAGAAGTAAGGGCCACAGGATATAAAATGTGTGATTAAAATATTTTTTTAATAAAAAGTATTGAGTACCTATTTTAGTTCATATAGAGTTAGTAGATAGACACATCATCAAGATACACTAAACATTGAAAGAATGACTACAAATGTAAAATTCATGAAATTGATTATCTGAATAGAAACCACTAATTCAGAAAAATGTACTCACTTCTTTGCTTCTACAACATTATTTACACTAGCCAAGATGTAGAAGCAAGCTAGTGTCTACCAACATATGAATGTATAAGGAAGAGGTGATAGATATACATAATGGAATGTTATTGAGCAGTGAAAAATAATGAAAAACCTGTTTATTATTTCTTTTACATTAGAAAATAAAGAAGCAAAGTTTGTGTGTTACTTAATTTTATTCAATTTTCCTCCAGATGATATGGATCTGATACTTTATTTTCAGCTACTGAATAATTAAGTGATTAATTATTCTCACTTTTTGCCTTTTTCTTACAGTACGATTATTCTAGATTCTGAATGTGAATTTGTTTTTCTGTTAGAATGATATATTTGTATTTTCCTGCATTTGCTATAGCAGGTGAATCTATGGAGAAGGGTATTTGTATTTTAGGCTGATTGTGCTATTTCAAGAGAACTTTAAATGAAGGTCAGTTAATTTTTGACCAAAACAATGGTAGATTTTCCCCTCTTTTTCTAATATTTTGTAAAAGTTTCATGTAGCATGATTAAGTGTTTCAACCTTTTTTTAAAAAGTTTTTTTATCACTAATTTTTCACAAAAGTATCTCCTTTCCAAAATGTGGGAGGCACACTCTAAATCTTTCTCAATGATTTTCAGTTCCTGCTGCTCATGTATTTGCACAATCTCTTCTCCATGAATGTTGGAAGGGCATGTGACTTGCTTCTAAACAAGGCAATAAGGCAAAGATAGTGTGCTGTTACTCTTATGATTAGGATAATGTATATAAAAGTCTTGCTAGAAAACTTGCTCCACAGTTTCTCTCTCAATTAATCTTTGAATAAATAAGCATCCATGAATTCCATAAAAATGTGGTTCTGAAAGCAATAATCTGCATAATCTTGGAAATGTATCCATCCCAAGTCAAGTCTTCAGATGATGATCTAGTTCTCATGACACTTTGATTGCGGCTTTGTGGACCACCCAGCTAAGAATTGCCCAGGCTTCTCACTAACAGAAATTGTGAGATAATTTGTATGCTGTTTTAAATGCAACATTTGTGCTTTATTCTATACAGTACAGAAAACATTATACTATAAAAAATGATGCCTTTCAAAGAAAGACAGTTCAGGTCCTGAAAACTTTCCAATCCTTTCCCTTTGGAGTTCCTAGTAATTGACAATTTAATGCACCATATTAGCAATTTAGGTACTAGATATTGCAAAGTTTCTTTCTATTAAGTGATTTGATTCCTTCATATAGGTTTAAAATATCTATTGCAACCTGCATATTTCAATCATTTAATTTATTTATTCTATTATCTTGTAGGTAGCATTAATAATAAATGTATGATCATCATATCCTAACTGTAATATCTGTGTCCTTTATATTTTTCTATTGCCTTTTATTGGTCTTATAACCCTCTACCTATACTTGCTTATTTATTTGTGTTGAAGGCCAGACATTGTGCTTAAAAATCCTTCTATGTTTCTGATAAGTTATTGTTTTATCTGATCTTCAAATAGAGGTGAGGCTGATGAAATTAATCCAAACAGGAATTACATTGAATTGAGGCTGGGTATAGGAATAATAGGTCTATAATACATAATTTCTGATATTTAACTAAATGTTCCTAAGTTACTATTCCTGTAGTCAATTCTTCTATTTAAACTGGGAATCTAATAAAGCAAGCTCTACTCAGTGAAAACACAAATCCTTGACACTTGGTTATATATAAAAAATATAATACAAGATGAGACTATATTTGGTGGGCTGAATCTTGGGAATGTTATATGAAGTCAATCCTAGTTTAATCTTAAAAACAAAATAAATCAGTTTGAAGTCTACACCATCCTAGTAACCTTCACTATCCCTATTTATTAAGGAAAAATAATTTAACTCCATGTCAGCATAAAATTGAATCATGAATTTGATCATTCAATACATGTGTAGGGCAATATGAATCAGAGTTATAGGATCTGAAAATATGGTGGGAAGATATATATAAAAAGCACTACATATGCTATAAAAGAAAAAAGTATATAACACAATAGATTATTCCTTACTTTTTTCTTATAAGCCAAATACTTGATTATATGGTTAAAATGCAACTCTTATATTTTTAATAATTATTTTAGATAAGATAATATTTCATAGTATAAGATATACCCTTGTAACGGGTACAGTTTAATGAATTTTGTTAAATATGTATCGATGCAACCACAAGAGTGGGTGTTCTGATAATTAAAAAGTAGCAGATGATAGCTAAATATATCCTATTACAAATCAGTGGTATCAGATATGTTGCACAATTTAATAAATAATCTATAGTTTTAGATTTCTACAAATTACTGCAATGAAGATATATATTTTTAATTAGGTGACCTTCGGAGATATCCCTTAAGATGGCTTAGAATAGTTCAGAAATAATCAAGGAACTCTATTTTAGCTCATAGATGTAGAAAGATGGAAGAAAAAAATTACCATTCTTAGAGCAAGATAAAAAACTGAAATTAATGATTTTTCCTGAACATATGAAAGAACAACCGATATTTAAGAACAATTTCAGAACAAACAATTAACACTAATTTTAGGGAGAGGTAGGTCCCAGCAGGAAGGAACAAAATCTAAATGTTTGCTTTCTGTGGAATAAATAACCATGATATTACATAACCCTGTAATTCATTGAGCATGCAGACATACATTTTTAACAAATTACTAAGTGCTAAGTGTTAACGAGGTCCACCAGCGACAAAACACAAGGAAATTACCCTGAGCCAGCATTCTCCATTTTGCTGAAAGGTGGCATTTCGAGGAAGCAGCCACTGCTAAAAGTGTCCCCAAACTCGTACCCTTATATCCTCTATGGGATCAAAATCAAATCTTCATGGGAGAGCAAGGGAAGTGTAGCCTGAGTGTACCTGCTATGACAGGAATGTCAGTCATTTGCGAAACTCTGAGAAGACCTATATCCTATGTCTCCATTAAGAAACAAACACTTCGAACTTCAGAGAGTAAAGCCACAAAATCATAGCCATTGGCATTGATAGAAATCCATGATATTGTCATAGAGGAACAGGTGTAGAAATACATGCCAGGCCCAGAATGAAATCAGTATGAGGGACAGAAACACACATGAAGTCCAAATGCTAGAAACCCTAGTTCACATTACCTTTCTAAAATTGTCTTATTTAGGACATCAGAGAATGCCTCCCTCACCTGCATCCACTCCATTCAATGCCAAAAAGCACTGAGTAGTTTCAAGAGCAGAAACCTGCAAGAAGATCTACAACAGACAGTTTCCCTCTGGGAACAGTGCAAAGAAAAGTGCCACGTTCAAACAAAGGACCCAAGCCAAGTGGGAACAGGTTTTAAGAGAAGCAGTCTGGTAAAATAGCCCACAAAATAAACACAAGTGTCACTACAGCAATCTCAGATCTGTGATGCCTTCAGGACAGACACCACAGCCAACAAGAAATTTCAGATGAAGCCCAACTCCTGACTAGATTAATACAAAAATGTTTGGAGAAATATTAGAAGAATTAATGGCAGAAAATTTTCCAGAATTGATGATAGATACAAAATCATCAAACTGAAAAGTTCACAGAAACTGGCCTGGATAATTATCAAGAAAAAGAAATCTAGACAACAAATCGAGTCATATTATATTCAAATTTCTTAACACCAAAAACAGAGATAAGAAGGATGTCAGATGTGGGCTGAGTCAGAAGAACAAGAGGATTACCAAGGACCCTCCTGCAAAACCCTGAAGATGGAAAAGCAATACAATGACCTCCAAGTTTTTGAAAGGAAAAAGGTAAACAGAGAAATCTGGGTACAGCAAAAATACACTTGGGGCAAGGAAGAAAAATAAAGAGTTCTCATGGACATGAAAACTGAGTGATTTAGTTATTGAAAACTTAATCCACAAGCAATGTTAAGGAAGTTCTTCAGGCAGAAGGAACGTGATATTGCTTAGAGCTTGAATCTATATGAAGAAATGAAGAGACCTAGAATTGGACTGAGGATAGAATTAAATGGATTTTTTCCATAATTTTAACTACTCTAAGTGAACTACCTGTTTAAATAAAAAATAGCAGTACTCTAATAATAATACTAACACTTTGTATATGGCATATATAAAATGAAATATGTGTGAGAAAAGTTACAAGAGGTGACAGAGAGAAACTGGGAATATATTATTATTAGGACCTTATATCACACAAAATATGGTATAGTATTTGTAGTTCCAGGGACAAGGGAGTTCCCCACCTGGGGAGAGTTCTCTATGAATTCAAAGAAACTGAAGTAAGATGAGGGGAAGGGCAGGTGGGGTTAAAGTGGTTTATTTCTCACAGCTCACTCAGTTCCCTTGCCAGCTCTCTCACCATCCATCCCCTCTGGCTGGAGTGCATGCTCTCTTCTACTGCCTGTACCTTCCACGAGGAACTCCATGGGCAGGTCCTTGGTAATTGGCAAACACCAGGCCTATTACATACCAGGAAAGAAGGAAGGCAGAGAATGGCCATTTTCTTTCCACCCTTTGACCCGGATCTACCAGAGGCTCCTCTGTGGTAAACGTTGGTATGTTACTTTACATTGGTATATAAATGGCTAAGGACAGGCAGGAGATTCAGGAAACTCTGGGTGAAAACTTATATTTACCCCACAATATTATATGAAGTTAGAAAGAGATTAGTTAAAATGTATATTGTGTTTCTGCAAGAAACCACTTAACATGTTAAATGCATATAGATATTGTAAATCAGGAGAGGATATAAAATAGAGTAATAAAAATGTCCATTTAAAAGGCAGAATAATAGAAGAAAAAAACAAAGAGCAAGTGGAAATTATAGAAAACAGGTATCCAGATGATAGATTTTAATCCAATTAAACAACATCATTATAAATGGCAATATTTTATAAAACAAATTAAAAGCAAGGATTATCTAATTAGATAAAAAACAAGCCATTGCAATATCTGTCTTATATCAGTACTATATATAATGACATAGGTCAAAGTAAAAGAGAGATATACCATGGAAACTCTACCCAAAAAGAATCTGGAGCAGCTAGCTCTATTGGCCTCAGACATAGTTAATTTCAAAACAAGGACTGTTGTCCAGAATTAGAGTTGTAGATAACAGTATGAAATATTGGTATATTAAATATGTATGTGTCTGTGTGTTTGTGTGTGTTTCTATATCAGTTAGCATATATATAAAGCATATATTACCTAGGTCACTTGCTTGACAGGGCCTAGTGCCTTCCCTCTATCAATAAACATATTAAATAACCAATATGATTCATTAGTATGATTTGGTAACAATGGCACAAGAGCTCCTGCTAGAAATTTTTTATTTCAGGCCTGGGAAGGAAAAAATACAAGATGAGTAGAGAACTTCTTTTGACAACGGAAATAGGAAGAACTAAATAAACAAATACAAAACAGGAGGGTTGGGGTCCTGCTAAAAATCTCAGGATCCAGTCAGAAAGTGTCAACTATAGCCTGTAAGTAGTTTCTAAGTACTATTCTGCAGTAATTGGTGTTGAGTATCCTTAGAAGAATAATTCTAGGACTGCGGTAAAGAAATAAGATGAACTTGGAGCTTAGAGCTTATTAGAGAAATAGACTATACAAACAGCAAAGTAACAATTGGTTCCAAAAAATAATGGTGGCAAGACAAAATGACATAGGACTCATGTGAAGGAGACAACAATAGAAAAGGCTGAAAAAAAAAACAGTCATAGTATTGTATTGTAACTGAAAGTATACCACTGACATTCCTTAGTGAAGTGGATGTAGGCACATTATTGGGTAAACAGATGAATGTTTTAGAATAAACAAATCTTCCCTAAAAAAATGTACTGAATAATATATGCAGCTAACACCACTGCAAGAGATGCAGCTGAATTCTCCTCTCCTGAGTGCAACTGGATTTAATAACTCAGTTCTGAAAAAAGAGGCTGGAAAGGGAAAAAAAGTAACCTTAGCTGTAGATGCCTGTAAAGAACTACCCTAATTAAATGATCAAGGTAAATATCACCAGTTATGTCAGATTGCGATCATGTATTTCAGAAGTGATATTATAGGGAAAGCACCTCATCTCTGTAGTATTCTTCATAAAAGCTTAAGACCACAGTCAACTTAGGGGATACACACCAGACAAACCCTAACTGAAGGTCATTCTGTGAAGTAACTGGATGTTAGTTTCCTAGGGCTCCCTTAACAAAGGACTTCATACTCAGTGGTGTAAAAATGACAAAACTTTTCTCACAGTTGTGGGCCTAGAGATCTGAAATCAAGGTAGCAGAATGGCCAGGCTTCTGAAGGCTCCAGGGAACAGTACTTCCCACCTCTCCCAGCTTTTGGAGGCTGTCTGGAGTCCTTGGCTTGTGGCATCATAGCTCCAATTCCTCCCTCTGGCTTCAAGTGACACTCTTCCCTCCTCATGTGCCTGCATCTCCCCTCTTCCTCAAAGGACACCAGTCATATCGAATCAGAATTTACCCTGATCCAGTATGACCTCATCTTAGTAATTACATATGCAAAGAACCTTTCCCATAAAAGGTCATATTTTGAGATATATATGAATATGGTGTGTGTGAGGGGGACACAACCTAAGCCAGTAAAACTGCCCCTCAAAACTGCCAACGGTGTGAGAAAAAAAACTGGCATATCATCACAGACAAGAAGAGACTGGGGAGATATGTGAATTAAATACAATGCACTAACTTTACTGGGTGCTGTCACAAAGAAAAAACAGTAGTGGGAAATTGGTGAAATATGAAACCTGTGTAGTTTAGTTCATTTTTATTATACCAGTGTTAACTAATTAATTTTAACAAATACACAATAGTTGGATAAGATACTAAGATTAGAGGAAGCAGGGCAAACTCTCTACTATCTTTGCAACTTGTCTGTAAATCAAATTATTCCTACTTAAAAAGTTTATTTTATAAAGTAAAATGTTGGAAACAGAGTATACAAACAATAAGCAAGAAATAAAAAAATCAGAATATAACTGAAAGGAAAGGTATAATGTTCTCATGTTCAGATTACTTAATATTTTTAAAGTTTCAATATTCAAGAAATGAATGGATAGACAATCAGATTCTGATCGGCATATAATTAGAGTTTTGTGTTTTCTGGAATAAACTTTTAATTTAAACAATTTTAGTTTTATGGAAAACTTCTGAGGATGGAACAGATTTACTAACAATTTCCCATATTGTTAATGTTAATACGGCATATTCATTTCAATTAATGAACTGTTACATTATTGAATTGATAATTTATTATTAACAAAAGAAGATATTTTATGTAAATTTCCTTTTTTTTACCGAATATACTTTTTTTTCTGTTTCCTGAGCCTTTCCCAGGATACTACAATACATTAATCATCTTCTTAGACTTCTTTTGTCTGTGGCAAACTCAGAATTTCCATGTTTTTGATGACTGAGAATTTTGAGAACTCTGATCAAATATTGTATGTAATATACCTCAATTAATATTTATGTGATGTTATTCTCGGTTTAAACTAGGGTATATGTTCTCAGAAAGAAGACTGCAGAGGTAAATATGGCATTTTTATCACATTGTACCAGGAGTCCCTAGTAGCAACATGATTTGTCACCACAGATGTAAACTCTGGTCAATTGATTGAGTGTCACTTGTTAGTGTTCTGCACTGTTAGCTGCTCTCCCCGCTCTACACTGTAATCTTTGGAAGGAAGTCACTATGCACAGCCCACATTGTAGGAGTGGGAATTATCCTCTACTTTTATGAAGATTGAATATCTATATACATTATTTGGTACTCCATAACATGGAAAATTTCTGTATTCTCGCCACTTATTAATTTATTCAATTATTTATTTATATCTATGTGTACTCATGGACATTTTGAGTGTTATACAATGAATTTATTTTGTTACTAAATTTTTTCCACCTCTGGCCATTGAGAACCCTTTCAGTTGGGTACTTCCCTATTTTCTGGAACTGTAAGATCTTTCAGGATAATCTTGTGTACCCTTTAATATAGCCCTTTAATCAGACAGTCCTTCAATAATAATTGGTTCCCGAAAGGATGTGAAGTCAACAGTCAAACAGGTTTATGGCTAAACCTGAGAGGGACCCCTCTTTTCTTGCAGCAGAACAAGGGAAAGGGACCTCTAACAGGTCGAGGCTTTCTGTGGCCAGGGATTTAGGTGGGCTCTTTGAGGGGAGGGGTCAGGGGAAACGTGGTCTTGCAGCTTGCTGACATGTCCTCTGGGATGCTTGTATCCTCAGTAAGATGACACCTAGGTCTCTCTGTGATGGTGGGTGGGCTTATTCAAAGGTGGTACGCAGGTCTGGATTCTGTCAGTTCCTTTTATTGCAGAATGATATTTGAAACCAAGATCTGGGCTCTAGGTGTGCTCATTGCTACTATGATGTCTTTTCCTTCTAGACCCTCTAAGAAAACAGAACTGGAAAGAATATGTGAATCGACCAACCTGTGTGTAATACATACATATAAACATTTCTTTATGTAACATTCTGGATCTATTTTAAGCTAAAAATGAATTCCTTACTGATATTGTCATTACCATATGGATCATTAAGGCTTCCTCCTCTTGTTTTTCCATAAGAGAATCCTGGCCCTACCACACACAGTGCATTTACATAATTATTCAATTCCTATATACATATATAGCATTATCAGAATTGTTAACCTCTACAATGACACAAAACCACTTTGATAACTAGAGTATAAAATTCATGTACATTTTCTTTAATTTTAGTCTTACAGACTCCAGTCATCTTCAGTTTCTTAAGTTCCAAGATTTCTTCCTTGCACTCTTCAGGAAAGTTGTTTCATACATTTAAAATAGACTTCATTTTTTTGGTCATATCCTGCATTCCATTCTGTGATCAACTGACCTCTTAAATTATTTCTTAAACACTTGCATAAGTTAAGGTTTACCTTTTGTAATGTAATGATCTGTGAGTTTTGAGAAATGTACAGTACCATGGTTTCACCACTACAATATTATACAGAATAATTTCATTGCCTCAAAGTCCTCTTTGCTTACTTCAGTAAGCTTTCCCTTCTCCACACCAATCCCTGGAAGTCATTGATCTTTCTATATTCTCTATAGTTGTGCCTTTTCTAGAATATTATATAACTGTATTCGGATGGTATATTGCCTTTCAGATTGCTTTCATTAACTTAGAAATACTGATTTAAGGCTCATCCATTTATTTTCATGGTTTCATAGCTTGTTTCTTTCTCTCACTGAACATGATAGACAACAGGTTGTCCTTCCATTCACCTATTGAGGAGTACCTTGGATGTTTCTAGTTTGGGGTGATTATAAATAAAATGGCCATAAGGCATTTATATGGAGTTTTTGTGTGGACATGAGTTTTTAAATCAGTTGTGACTACCTGGACTCCCCAGTTGCTCATTGTGTGGAATACTACATTTGGACTTTAAAGAAAGTGTCAAACTATCTTCTAAAGTGAATGTGTCATTTTGTATTACTATTAGCAATGAATGTGAGCATAAGAGTTCCTATGCTCTGCATTCTCATTAGCAGTTGGTACTGTCGGTGTTTTGTATTTTATCCTATCTAAGATGTGAAGGTTGGTAGTTCATTGCTGTTTTAATATGCAATTATCTAATGACAATGATGTCGAACATATTTATAGGCAGTTTCCTTCTGTATATCACCTATAAGGAGGTGTCTATTGGAATTTTTCATTTGCTTTTTGATTGGATTGCTAATTTTCTCATTGTTGCATTTCAGAGTTGTGTGTGTGTGTGTGTGTGTGGTGGTGGTTATTGAAATTACAAGCCTAATAAGAATTTTATATGGAAAGCTGAAAACACTAAAATAGTCAAAATGACTTTGAAAAAGAACAGTGTAATTGAAAAACATGAAATATTTTATTTAAAATTTAATGCATACATTAAAGACAAAATTTTAACACATATATCAGATAGTCAGAAATGAATGAAAGAATAGTGGACATGATTTTATTCATTTATATATACTTTCTTGTGAATTTGTATGCAGTAAGATTATTAAACCATTCTGTGTTATAAAGCAGATTAAGAGAATGTGGTGCTGGCAAAATAAAAGACAGATCAAAAGACACAATCAATCGAATGTCCAAAAATAGACTCAAATGTGTATGCTAAATTAACTTTGAAATAAGTTCCAAAGCAATTCTATGACACTATTTTTCAACAAATAGTGCTGGAAAAGTTGAACTTCTTTAAGCAAGAATCTAAACCACAGCCTATGTGTTTTATCATACACAAAAGACAATTCAAAATAGATTTTTACCTAAATGTGAAATCTAAAGCTTTATATTTCATCACCTGCTGAATCCATGTTCCCCTGCAATGAAATATTCACAGCAGAAAAAGAATAAACTCATGATACATGCAATTAAAAGGTGAATCTCAAAAGCATCACACAAAGTGAAAAAAGAAACTCAAAAGCTACATATTATGATTCCTTTTCCATACCATTATGTAGAAAAGCAGAGCCACGGGACAGGCAACCAGGGGGTACTTCCAGAGCTCTGTTTGGGGAGTGGGTAGGGACTGACTACAAAGTGCATGAGGAAACTTTTTGGAGCAATGTAAATATTATTTATTTTGTCAAATTTTACAAAAGTATACACTTGAAATATACTGCTGGAAATTTTTATTTCTCTAAAGATGACCAAAAACCCTGAAAACAAAGAAAAAATATAAAGAGTTACATTGGATGGTGTGAAAAGAAAGCAGTTTCAGGGTAGTTGATGTGTCTTTTGAGATAGATATTTTGGAGGACAGAAAAGCCAGGGGTTTCTATGTTACTGAAGGAGTTGGGTTTGTTAGCCTGGAAATGCATGTATGCATTTGTTTTAAAGTATCATTTTAAATTGCCATTTTAAAGAATCATTTTAAGTGGCTTCATATGCTCTTCAGTAGGTAGAACACATTTATCAATAAAAACAAAAATATAGGGATGAAGAGATATTTTAAAATGTCAATATTTTCATCATATGCACAGTATCTAATTTTGGATTGGTATATTTTTATGATAAAAATATTAAATGTCATACTGCAATGACAGTTTATTTTCAAATTATTTTAGAAAGACTTCATTAAATTTGTCAACTTACTGCTTTTCATTAACAGATGTGAGTGCATCTTTCATGTATAGAAAGCTCTCTGAGATCCAATTCTTCCACTTATGAGTGTGACACCTTTTGGAATTCAATTCTCCAGGAGTTCTTGTCCCCTCAAAGCCATGGAAATCCTATCTGAACATGAAACCTCATATTACCATTGAATGCCAGGTGAAACCATAGAAGATATTAATACATTGGTGGATCTGTATGTCCTGGAGAATAAATACTGGGCATATAGCAGCTAGTTGTACACCAGAGGCCACTGAAAAGGAAGAGATGGTACTAAAAATGGTCTATTTTTGTTGTTGCCAGAGCCAGCAGCCTTCCAGGGTTTCATTCATCTATTCATTATTCATTTATCCAAGAGAAATATAGCCCATTGGATTTTGGGTCTGTAGTGACACAGCCAATGATAGGAAACTCTGCCTCATTCAGGCTGCACATTACTCCCAGCTCAGTACTCAGCCCTCATTAAACTCTGCAAATGATAAGGTCACTCACTATGTAATCCATGCATTTCTTAGGATTACATCTTTAGTTCTTTCTTATACTCTCCAGAATAAAGGGAGGAAAAGTTAGCAGCTGAATATGCTGTAAAACCTATTCATATAGTTCCTAACCCATACTATCTCTAAAAGCAATTCTTTTCATATGGAGCTTTGCCAAATAGTATGTTTGACATGTAAAGGGGGAAAGGAGAACTTGCTTTGTCTAATATTCTGTGAATGTTATTTCAAGTGGTAATTAAATTTGGCTAGGTATTCAACCAAAACCCTTATTCACAGAAAAAAATTGATCTTTCTGCATTCTTCAGGTTGTTCCTTTCCTTCCTTTATACCTGTTCCTACCTGTCTCTTCATAAATTGAATTCTGTTAATGATTTCACTTTAAGCAGGAATTTAAGATGGGATTTTTAAAGGACTGCATTTAAAGTTTTCCCTTAATGTCATTTAAATTAGAGATTTAAAAAAATGAATATTTATGAAAACAAATGATCATATAAAACACAATTCTAGAGAACTGGAAAATACACCACCAATTCTGAGTCATAAAGTTGCTTCTAGATAAAAGAAAAAATGTGTTTTTTTATAGAAACACAAGTAGAATGTCTTAGAAAATTATTATAATGTTTAGTCTTAGAGGAACTTAACTAAGAGCTGGCAGCCTGGAAAAGGTCTAGGCAGAAATGTCATGGAAGGTGCAAAATTTTGGATGCCTTCTTTTTCTATTCTAATTATCTATTCATTTGGCTCACTCATTTCTGAGTATTTTCACATACAGGACAACAATAGGATAGCACATTTTATCTTAAATTTCTATTTAATTTTTCAACATGTTAAATAAATTTTATTAAAAAATTTAAGGATGCTTTTAAACAACGTTTTTAATTTTATAACATAATTTCTTGATGATATAGAAGAAATTTTAGAGATATTAACACATGTATGTTTATTTATTTCACCAAAAATAAATTTTATATTTGTATATGGTTTTTAGTAAGTTCTTAGGGCAATGTGCATTTTTTTGTATGAATTCCTAATCTGCCTTGCTTTGATATGAGAAACATTGCAGATTATTGACATCTAAATTTAGTTACATGAGTGAAGATTGATTTCTTTCCATATACCTAAAATTGTTAGGAACCACTTTCTAGGTTAATAAGAAAAGGAGGCACTGATAATATATAAATATGTTTAACTGAAAGAATGAAAAATGGCATTTGAAGAGTTTATTTAAAGGAAGAGAATTTGCATTCAGCTTTGTTTTCAAGTTGCATGGTTTTCACAAAACACATTCATTTTTTGAAGAAAAAGGTCTTTCTCTGGACCATGTTCTTAAAGGCCAACTTCACTTGCTAATTTATCAGTGTATATATGAAGGGATTCAAGAGAGGAGCCACTGAGGTATTGAGCACAGCTACTCCTATGCTTAAAGTCACCCTTTCCCTTGCTGAAGGCTTAATGTACATGAAGATGCAGCTGCCATAAGAGAGGGAAACAACTATCATGTGGGAGGAACAAGTGGAAAAGGCTTTTTTCCTTTGGCTTGAGGAAGGAATTCTCAGAATTATCCGGACAATATATGTGTAGCAGAGAATTATTACTGTTAGTGTGACCATAAGTGTCACCATGACTAAAAAAAATTCCTTGAGTTCTAGAAAGTGAGTGTTTGTGCAGGAAAGCTGCAGAAATGGAGAAGAGGTACAGATCAAGTGATCGATTACATTGGAGGCACAGAAATCCAACTGCAGCAGCAGGACTATTGGAAGACAGATGATCAGGAATCCTGCCAGCCATGAACTAAAGGCAAAAGGAAGACAGACTCTGCTGCTCATGATGGTTGTGTAATGTAGAGGTTTGCAGATGGCCACATAGCAGTCATAGGACATGGCAGCTAGAAGGTAAAATTCTGTCACCCCCAATAAAATGAAGAAAAACAGTTGAGCCACACAACCACTAAAGGAAATGGTTTTGTCTCTTGTTGTGATAGTGACAAGGAATCTGGGAATGCAGACAGGTGTGAATGATATTTCTAGAAATGAGAAGTTTTTATAGAAGAAATACATTGGAGTCTACAGATCGGCATCAGAAAGGGTGAGGGTGATAATGATCAGATTCCCAGTCACACTTAGTGTCTAGGTAACAAGAAGAAATATGAAAAGTACAACCTGCCTCTGTGGGTCATTTGTCAGTCCAAGAAGAACAAAATCTGCTACTGTTGTATAATTTCTCATTATTTTCCTTCTTTATAATGGTATTCTTTGTTTTAGCAGTAAAATAGATGAAGAAATAAGAAAGGTATGACACTGGCAAAGAAACTCAAATACAACACATACACACACACATGCATTAAAAAGATATTATTGCCTTTTGCTTTTAGAGAATAATGATTTTATATTTCATAGAAACAAAATATTTTTTTAAAAATTTATGATGACATACATTAATTCATTATTCCTATATGTCCTTCATTGAATCTCATGTATGTCAGTATAATTCTCTGTCTCCTGAATGTCTTGATATATCCAAAAACAAGAAGAAAATAGAAAGGTTAAAAACCTTCTCAAATAAAAACCCTAAAGGCTTACTGTCACCATGCTGTAATACCGGTTTAACATATTTTTGTTTTCTTCTTCATAGATATACAAATTTTCTGTTTTGAATCAATATTTATTTCTCTTTCTCCATTAAAGCTTTTACACTTTTCAGAGATGACTCAGTTACCTATCTGGTAGAGTTATGTGGCACTGACAATAGTACAGAGATATTTCATAGATGGCAGTGTAACCCTGATTTAATCCCAATGCCTGCAGTGCAAGACGTGCAACTTTAATTGCTAGTCTGTTGGAATGGGCTCTTCTGAGATTGTAAACATTTTCTTCCTGAATATATTTTATTTTCTGACTACCTTTTATAAGTCTGCTCTCTGATACATAAAGCAGTGATTTTACTTAAGTCCCAATTTTATTTTTGTAAAAGTGCAAGTGTTATTATTTATTTCGAATTTGTTTAGCAGTTCTCCATAATATTACCTATTCTTTTCTTGAGGGCGATGAAAGGGAAGAGTTCAACATCCTCAATAAGGTGTGAGAAGGGAAAAATCATTTCTTTTCTCATTTTCCTCATATTTGGCTTGTAATATAATGCCAGATGTTATTCAGGATTCATTTTATTGTTTTTCCTGTTTAAAGTTGTAATTTCCCATAAAGGCTTTAGATGTGCTGTCATGTAAGATCATTTTTAAACATCCCTAATTGTCCAGGCAGACTGCCTAAGTTTGGAATGTCTCATATGTTTTCTATATCCTTCAGGATTTCCAGAGATTCTAAAAGGAATAATATGTTTTCAGGAAATATAGTAATGAACTTGCAAAAATTTTTACCTACAGAATTGCAAGCGGGATATATTCCTACTTTCTGTCATCTGTCTTCACTGTTTGTGATCACAAGATGGGCTTTTTTTTGTTGTTTGGTGTTTCTTTTATATCGTGGGTGCTAACCTTCACTATATATAAAATTCACAGTGTGCAAAATTAAAGTCTACAGTATATCTGCTCAGTGTTGTAATGTATCATATAAATTGTTTTAAATCTTCTTAAAAATTATTGGTGTCCTAATACTGAGTATATTAAAGTGATTATTAAAAGATATATAGATGATAACAGCCATCTAGTCTTATCAATCACAAATATCTGTTATAATGAACAAAAATATACGAAACTATTACATTGTAGTAATTTTACATTTTTTCTTCATTTATGTATTTCACATAAATTGTGTGGCTTTATTTTATTTACACAGAGCTGTGCCCAACTGAAATTCCCTATGTAAAGCATCAGTGTGCACTATTAAAACAAAAAGTATATTCCTGAAATTATTAAAGGCATACTTACTTTTATAATAAATATGTTTGGTTAAGTCAATAATATGTCTAATGACTTTAATTTGTTTAAACATAGTGTTTCCAACTTCAAAACTCTATGCAATCTATTTCTCCTCATCTTATATTCATAACCAAATGTCCAAATTACTGATAGTAAAGAATAATTCCAAAAGCTCCTCCACAATTTTAAAGAAACAAACATACATCAACCCATTTCTATACATGAATCCAAATTTCTCTAAGTATATGAGTCCTCTCAATTCCCTACCAATTGCCACTTAAAGAAATTTTATCTTGATACTTGAAGTGAAGGAAGTTATTGTTGGAATGAATGCTAAGGCCTGTCTTTCCAAGTTTGATGGGCAAGATGGTATGATCTTTTGTGCAGAAGTAATGCTATTCAGTGTAGCCATAATTTTATCTGTTTCATTTACAACGGGCTCAGGGAAATTAGTTGAATGAATAAACAAAAGGCACCAAGGAGATTGGGGCTCTCAAGGCAGCAAGCATTAACCAATTGTCCAAATTAGTACACAATTCAAAATAGAATATTTAGGTGATGGTAGACTGAAGTTTTTTTATTCAGAGCAGAAAAAAATATGTAGAAACCTCAATAATGGAATAATAGAGATAAGCAATTTCTAAATGGCAACAGACTAAATTGTGAACAAATGGGTTTTTCTCTAATCTTAGGGAAACTATTAATAAATCACTGTGATGTTTTCAAGCAAGGCTGAGGTGTCCATTATTCTACACCATAAGACATGTCAAGTTTGTTTTTAAGATTCCTCAACTTTCCCATTGAATGGTGATATAATGCCTGGAATCACAATCAGTTATTCATTCAATAATTACTTTTTGGACACATTATATATTGTCCTTAAGCTTAGTTTCTGAGAATACAGGGTTAATGAAAACAACCCTTTGCATATCTTTAACCTCCTACAGAAAAGTGTGGGAATTCTACATTATTTTTGTAATCTCAGATTCCCTTTCTCATGTCCAATATCTACTTGTCTATATCATTTTATTTATCACTTCATTGAAAAATCAAAAACTCAGGAGACCAAGAGATGTCTGATATAAAAGGGTTTATTGATCCTTCACAGATGCTAGCCAGATAATGACTAAGTCCTGGGACAGTTTCTGCCACTTAGAATAAGTAACTGTCCATTGGACTCAAGGAACAGAGCACATTTATGATGATTCTTAAGGAAGGAAAGTTGTTTAAATTCACATTGGCTACAGATAAGGAAGGTGGACTAACTTGAAGTGGGGAAAGTCTGGGGACAGGTTGTTAGTCTGCAGAGGAGGCTCATAGACTATTTGTTGGTGATGGTCAGACACTGGTCACGCATGAGGTGAAGGCAGAGGCAGTGGGAACCTTCTAAATGATTGTTGAAGTGACTTCATCCAGGAATGGAGATTCTAGTTCGCTTCAGCAGTTGTCTATTGACAGACAAGATCCCCGTGTCTCTCTCCCTCATTCTTTGGCACTTTATGGCACACAATTTAAGACATTTCATTATTTTTTCCTTGTCATTTTCCCCCTATGTCATAGAAGTCACTGATGAATGCCTGTTATGAATTTTAACATGTTTAAATGGCCCTTTTATGTTCAGGTCATTGTCCCTGTCGTTGGGTAGGCTCATTCCTAGAAATTCATGTTCCACGGAGAAGGGAAATTTAAAAGTACAATTGGTTGAGATGAGATGTCCCTGGCCAAATATGGACAATAAGAGTGTGAGAGAGAGAGACAGAGAGAGACGAAGAGAGAGAGAGAGAGAGAGAGAGAGAGAAAGAGAGAGAGAGAGAGAGAGAGAGAGAATTATCAATCATCTTTCATCAGGTATCCTTAGTCGCCTTTCCTTAAAAAGCATCTGCTTGGGAAAGGTGTAGGTGGCTAATTCAATCTGTTCAGTAAACATTATTTTGGCTGAGGCTTGGTTCCTAGCTTACATAACTGGAAGGAACAAGTATAAAGTTTAATGAAATAACAGCAAACAAAATTAAAGTAGGGCAACAAACATAATCTGAAAGATAATTTTAATCCATGTGCCCTGTGATCTGAACCATCATTTTAGAACCTCCCCTAAAGCAGGGTTGGAACACTTAGAGCCCTTATTTTGTAATAGCAGCAGGAGAATTAATGAAAAATTTAAATATTTTCTAATGGGGCTTGGGCTTTAGATTTCTGCCCTGATTGCCCATCTTTAGTGTTAAGAATTACAGAAGGGAAGAAAGAGAAGGAATATAGTTTAGGAAATTTTGAGTCTTTGAGGACAAACAGGCCTGTCTACACTCTGGTAGAAACAGCCAGTATTGAGATGTCAGCAGCTTCTCTTCTGGGTCAGGTGGAGCTTGAGAACTCAGAAGGGAGTGCTGGACCATTATGGTGGATTAGCCTTTTTATAAGTAGGAAACATGGATCCAGGAGTTAATTCCCAGTATTTTAGCTTCACAGAAATCCATAAGGAGTACTTGGGACAGATCTCTCCAGTGGGATTATATAGATTTTTGTGGGGATATGTTTTTCAATATACAAAATCTCAAGGTTTGATTTTGTGCCATGGAAGTACATTCTACTTGCTACTGTAAAAATTGTTTTACTAAATATTGATATTTATTAACATCCTTAATAAGCTCTTAGCTATAAATAAGGATTCCTCTTTTTATAACTAAATAGTCTAAGGACACTGGGGAAAGATGCAATGGTCTTCCTGTTATTATTTGGAAAGAGGAAATCTTACATTTAGCAAAAGGAGTGGATCTCAGTTTCAAAAAAACTGTAAGACTTTTGATCAAGGAATTTTAAGTCTTACATAAATTTGGCTGAGTCTTTATAATTCCATTTGTACATTTTACTAACCCAGCGGACTGTGGATAATATGTGTAATGAAATGTAATATCAGCAAGATGGGACATCCTTGCTGGACGATTTGTCCAGTAAAACTAGTTCCCCTATTTCTGTGTGGCACAGAA
>JAVSCE010016402.1:0-28482 GCA_032199065.1 Smutsia gigantea | reverse complement strand
AGGCCCAAATTCAGCAGAAGAGGGACATAATAAAGATCAGAGAAGAAATAAAACAATAGAAAAAAAATCAATGAAAAAACAAGAGCTGTTTCGTTGAGAAAATAAACAAAATAGAAAAACCCCTACCCAGACTTATTAAGAGAAAAAGAGAATCAACAAACATAAACAGAATCAGAAATGAGAAAGGAAAAATCACGACGGACACCACAGAACTACAAACAATTATTACAGAATACTATGAAAATCTATATGCTAACAAGATGGATAAGCTAGAAGAAATGGACAACATTCTAGAAAAATACAACCTTCCAAGACTGACCCATGATAAAACAGAAAATCTAAACAGAACAATTACCAGCAATGAACTTGAACCAGTAATCAAAAAACTACCCAAGAACAAAACACCAAAGTCAGTTGGATTCACCACTGAATTTTATCAGATATTTAGAGAAGACATAATACCCATTCTCCTTAAGGTTTTCCTGAAAATAGAAGAGGAGTGAATACTTCCAAACTCATTCTAGGAAGCCAGCATCACTTTAATACCAAAACCAGGAAAAGACCCCACAAAAAAAGAAAATTACAGACCAATATCCCTGATGAACGTAGATGCAAAAATACTCAATTAAATATTAGCAAACTGAATTCAAAAATACATCAAGAGGATCATACACCATGATCAAGTGGGATTCATCTCAGGGATGCAAGGATGGTACAACGTTTGAAAATCCATCAATATCATGCCCCATATCAACAAAAGTAAGGACAAAAAACACATGATCACCTCCATAGATATTGATAAAGCATTCAGCAAAATTCAATATCCATTAATGATAAAAACTCTCAACAAAATGGGTTTGAGGGCAAGTACCTCAACATAACAGAGGCCATACATAACAAAGCCACAGCCAACAAAGCCACAGCCAACACCATACTTAACAGTGAGAAGATGAAAGCCTTTCACCTAAGATCGGGAACAGGACTGGGATGCCCACTTTCCCCACTGTTATTCAACATAGTACTGGAGGTCCTAGATACAGCATTTAGACAAAACAAAGAAATAAAAGTTTTCCAGATTGGTAAGGAAGAAGTCAAACTGTCACTATTTGCAGATGACATGATATTGTACATAAAAAAACATAAATACTCCACTCCAAAACTGCTAGAACTAATATCTGAATTCAGAAAAGTTGCAGGATACAAAATTAATACACAGAAATCTGTTGCTTTCCTATACAGGAATGATGAGCTAACAGAAGGAGAAATCAGGAAAACAATTCCATTCACAATTGCATCAAAAAGAATAAAATATCTAGGAATAAACCTAATCAAGGAAGTGAAAGACCTATACCCTGAAAACTACAAGACACTCTTCAGATAAATTAAAGAGGACACTAACAAATGGAAATTCATCCCATGCTCTTGAGTAGGAAGAATTAATATTGTCAAAAGGCCATCCTGCCTAAAGAAATATGCAGATTAAATGCAATCCCTATCAAAATACCAACAGCATTCTTCAACGAACTGGACCAAATAGTTCTAAAATTCATATGGAACCACAAAAGACCTCAAATAGCCAAAGAAATCCTGAGGAGGAAGAATAAAGCAAGGGAGATCTCACTTCCCAACTTCAAGCTCTACTACAAAGCCACAGTAATCGAGACAATTTGATACTGGCACAAAAACAGACCCACACACCAGTGGAAAAGAATAGAGAGTCCAAATATTAACCCAAACACATATGGTTAATTAATATACAATAAAGGAGTAATGGATATACAATGGGGAAATGACACCTCTTCAAAAGCAGGTGTTGGCAAAACTGGACAGCTACATGTAAGAGAATGAAACTGGATCATTGTCTAACCTCATACACAAAAGTAAATTCAAAATGGATCAAAGACCTGAATGTATGTCATGAAACCATAAAACTTTTGGAAAAAATTAGGCAAAAATCTCTTGGACATAAACATGACCAACTTCTTCATGAACATATCTCCCCGGGCAAGGGAAACTAAAGCAAAAGTGAACAATTGGGACTATATCAAACTAAAAAGCTTCTGTACAGCAAAATACACCATCAATAGAAAAGACATCCTACAGTATGGGAGAATATATTCATAAATGACATATCTGATAAATGGTTGACATCCAAAATATATAAAGAGCTCACACAACTCAACAAACAAAAAGCAAATAATCCAATTAAAAATGGGCAGAGCATCTGAACAGACACTTCTCCAAAGAAGAAATTCAGATGGCCAACAGGCACATGACAAGATTCTCCACATCACTAATCATCAGAGAAATGCAAATTAAAACCACAATGAGATATCACCTCACACCAGTTAGGATGGCCACCATCCAAAAGACAAACAACAACAAATGTTGATGAGGATGTGCAGAAAGGGGAACCCTCCTACACTGCTGGTGGGAATGTAAATTAGTTCAACCATTGTGGAAAGCAGTATGGAGGTTCCTCAAAAAACTCAAAATAGAAATCCCATTTGACCCAGGAATTCCACTCCTAGGAATTTACCCTAAGAATGCAGCAGCCCAGTTTGAAAAAGACATATGCACCCCTAGTTTATCACAGCACTATTTACAATAGCCAAGAAATGGAAGCAGCCTAAGTGTCCATCAGTAGATGAATGGATAAAGAAGATGTGGTAAATATACACAGTGAAATATTATTCAGCCATAAGAAGAAAACAAATCCTACCTTTGCAACAACATGGATGGAGCTAGAGGGTATTATGCTCGGTGAAATAAGCCAGGCAGAGAAAGACAAGTATCAAATGATTTCACTCATCTGTGGAGTATAAGAACAAAGCAAAAACTGAAGGTACAGAACAGCAACAGACTGACAGAACCCAAGAATGGACTAACAGTTACCAAAAGGAGACTGGGGAGGATGGGTGGGAAGGCAGGGATAACGGGGAAAATGTGGCATTAGGATGGGGAAGGCAGTATAGCAAAGAGAAGACAAGTAGTGATTTTATAGCATCTTACTATGCTGATGGACAGTGACTGTAATTGGGTATGTGGTGGAGACTTTATAATGGGGGGAGTCTAGTAACCATAATGTGGCTCATGTAATTGTACATTAATGATACAAAAAATATATATATTAGCAAACCAAATTCAAAACTACATCAAAAGGATGACCTTGTGGGATTTATTCCAGTGATGCAAGGATGATACAATATTCATAAATCAATCAAGGAGATACACCACAGTTGAAAAAGGAAGGATAAAATCCACATGATAATCTCAATAAAGCCAAAAAAGCATTGACAAAATTCAACATCCATTCATGATAAAAACTCTCAACAAAATGTGTATACAGGATATGTGCCTCAGCATAATCAAGGCCATATATGACAAGTCACAACTAACACCATATTCAATGGTGCAAAGCTGAAAGTTTTTGCTCTAAGATCAGGAACAAGACAAGGATGTCCACTTTCACCACTTTTATTCAACATAGTACTGGAAGTCCTAGACTTGGCAATCAGACAAGAAAAAGAGATAAAAGACATCCAAATTGGTAAGGAAAATAAACGTCACTATTTACAGATGACATGCTTCTATATATAAAAAATTCTAAAGACTCTACCAAAAAACTATTCGAACTGATAAATGGATCCAGTAGAGTTGCAGGATACAAAATCAATATATAGAAATCAGTTGTATTTCTATATACTGACAATGAACTAGCAGAAATAGAAATCAGGGAAACAATTCCATTTATAATTGAATCAGAAATAGTAATATACTTAGGAATAAATCTAACCAAGAACATGAAAGATGTATACTATATATCTAACCAAGAACATGAAAGATGTGAGGACTATAAGCCATTGACGAAATAAATTGAGTAAGATATAAATAAAAGGAAATCTACCCCATGCTCATGGATAGCAAAAATTAATATTGTCAAAATGGCCATCTTGCCCAAAGCAATTTAAAGATTGAAGTCAATCACTTTCCAAATACCAATGGCATTTTTCAATATACTAGAGCAAAGAATCCTAAAATTTGCATGGAATCACAACAAACTGCAAATAGCCAAAGAAATCTAGAGAAAGAAGAACAAAGCTCAGGGTATCACACTCCATGATTTCAAGCTACACTGTAAAGCTACAGTGATTATAAAAGTATGTCAGCAAGAATAGATCCATAGATCAAGGGAACAGTATAGAAAGCCCAGAAATAAACCCACACATATATAGTCAATCAGTATGTGACAAAAGAGCAAGAATGTACAATGGGGAAAGTCTCCTAACAAATGGTGTTGGGAAAATCAGACAACTAATGGAATAGAATGAAACTGGATTACTGTCTAACTCCATAGGCAAAAGTAAACTAACTGGATTAAAGGCTTGAAGGACATGAAACTATAAAACTCTTAGAAGAATACATAGGCAAAAATCTCTTGAACATAAACATTATCAATTTTTTCTGAACGTGTCTCCCCAGGCAAGTTCAACAAAAGAAAAAATGAAGAAGTGGTACTACATCAAACTAAAAAGCTTCTGTACATCAAAGGACACCATCAGCAGAACAAAATGGCAACCTACAGTATGGGAGAATATAATTGCACATATATATCTGATAAGGGACTAATACCAAAAATGTATTAAAAAATACATATGACTCAACACCAAAAAAACAACCCAATTCAAAAATGGGCAGAAGACCCAAATATGCATTTTCCAAAGAATACATACACATGCCCAACAGGTACATGAAAAAATTCTCCACATCACTAATCATTAGGGAAATGGAAATCAAAACCATGAGATACCTACCACCTCATACCAGTCAAAATCTCCACTATCTAAATGTCAAGAAATAACAACAGTTGGCAAGGATGTGGAGAAAAGGGAACCCTCCTACACTAGTGGTGGGAATGTATATTGGCCCAGCCAGCATGGAAAGCAGTGTGGACGTTCCTGAAAAAACTAGAAATAGAAATTTTATATTACCTGGTAATTCCCCCTGTAGGAATTTATCTGAAGAAAACAAAATGACTGATTCAAAAGGAGTGAACTCCTACATTTATTGCTTCATTATTTACAATAGCCTAGATGTGGAAGCAGCCAGTGTCCATAAATAAATGAATGAATAAAGTGAAAGTGGTGAATACCTACAATGGAATATTATTCACACAGAAAAAATAAAGAAATCTTTCCATTGCAAAAATATGGATGTACCTTGGGGATATTAAGTGAAGTAAGCCAGGCAAAGAAATATAAATACCACATGTTTTCACTTACATTTGTAATCCAAACAAAACAAAGCAAGACAAACCAACAAAACAGAAACAGACTTAGACCCTGAGAAGTAACTGGTGGTTAGTTACCATGTGGGAAGAACTGAAGTGGGAGGTGAAATAGTTAAAGGAAATGAAGAGGCACACAATCTGAATCATATATAAATTAGTCAAAGGCATGAAAATATTGCATAAAGATTAGTCAATAATTCTATAACATCATTCTATGTTGACAGATAGTAACTACATTATTTGGGGTCAATATTTAATAATATGGATAACTGTTGAATCACAGTGTCATATACTTGAAACCAATATATATATTGTATATCAACTATACTTGATTTTTAAAAATCAAAAATAAATAAGTAAAGCTGTAATGATGAGTAGGTCATCTTTGAAGACAACTGGTGCTCAGTTGCCAGTGGAGACACTGTGGTAAATTAACTGTTATACATTTGAGAATGATCCCACTGAATGTGATGTTTATTCTCCCTGATACTTCTAAATGCCCCACATGGAGACAGAGCACCTTTTTTCAGATACAGAATCACAGCTGCTTGAGGAAGGAGGCCATGGTAATGTACAGGAACCTTCTAACACAAGAAGGTCAAGAGAATAGCAGAAGGGCCTTGGAAGATCTGCTACAGCACCTTCCATGGATTCTCTCACTAGCCCAATGAGATGTAAGCTACATGAGGGCAGAGTGCATGTCAATCATGTTAAGCCCTAAAACTGCAAAGACAGAGCAGGAGGGAAAGTTAGAGAGCTTCAAAGGACTCACCTACCATTACTGGAGGGATCCACAGAGAAAGCATTAGGAGGACTGCAGGCTACCTCTACGAGCAAAGACATACCCTTGGCTAACAGCCAGTGAAGAAACAGTCCAATTCAGTCCCACAGCTGCCAGAAACTGAATTCAGCAACAATTTGAATGAGCATGAACTTGGATTTATCCTCAGAGCCACCAGAAAGCATCATAGCCCTGCCTATACCTTGATTTTGGCCTTGGGAAGCCCTATGCAAAGAACCTAGCTGAGCCATGCTCTACCTGGACTTCTGACCTACAGAACTGTGAGATGATATATGTTTGTTGTTTTAAGCTGCTAAATTTGTGGAAATTTGTTACAGCAGCAGTAGAAATTAATGCAGACAATGGTTCTAAGTGCTTGGTACATACTAGTTACACAATAAATTTTTGTATGGACAGATGAATATAAGGGAATATACTTTTGAGGCTAAACTAAAAAAAAAATCAACAAAATACGTGAGTAAATTTCCTCAGTCCAATACAGAGCATTTATGAAATACTTACAACTAATATACCTAATGGAGATTGACTATTTGCCCATTAAAATTGGATATAAAGCAAGGGTGTT
Source organism: Smutsia gigantea (assembly GCA_032199065.1). Lineage (NCBI taxonomy): Eukaryota > Metazoa > Chordata > Mammalia > Pholidota > Manidae > Smutsia > Smutsia gigantea. The sequence continues at coordinate 21,825 of JAVSCE010016402.1, read as the reverse complement.
TACTTTTAACAGTTCTGCCAAATATTGTACTGGAAGTACTCACCAGTACAGTAAGCCACAAAAAGAAATAAAAGGCATATGAATTTTAAACAAAGACGTAAAGCTGTGTTTACTTGCAGATGGGGTAACTGTGTATGCAGAAAATTCTAAGGAATCTAAAAACATAAACCTACGTGAATTAATAAGAATTGACAAGGTAGTAGAATGCAAGGTAAACACACAAAAATCAATTGCATTTCTACATATTAGAGAAGAGCAGTAGTAAAATTTAAACAATACCATTTCTAATAGTACCAAAAAACTTTAATGTAACAAAAGTTTCTGTAAAATCTCTGTAACATTTTTATTCATAATAGCCGTAAACTGGAAATCATCCAAATGTCTATAAACAAGATAATAGATAAATTAAGTTAAAATCATACTGTTAAATACTACTCAGCAACATAAAAGAAAGAACTACTGATACAAAGAACATGGATGAATGTGCAAAGCATTATGTTGTGCAAAAAATACTAGATACATAATGTGTGATTGCATTTCTATGAAATTTAAGGACAAGCAAAACTAAGTTATTTTGACAGAAATGAGAATGGTGTTTTACCTCTTGGGGTAGAGGGGGATTCACTGAAAAGGGGCAAGATAGAGCCTTCTATTGCAATGCACATGCTCTACATTTTTTATTGGTTTCCATGGGTGTGTGTTTGTCAAAATCAACAAACTGTACTTTACAATCTTTTCTTTTTACTATGTGTAAATTATATGTCGATTTAAGGATAAACATTTTTGGTATATAGAGAAAATGGAACTTTCTGACCAGGATTCCTGCCTGGCCTTAATAACACCCATTGTACATATAATAAGAGAATGTTTGCAAATTTATGGGATGTTTAGCAGCGACAGAGCTACTGGTCAGTCGTGGGAGTACCTGACCATGGGTGGGGTAGAGAGGAAACACCCATTCTCTCCTCTGTCTCTGTTCCTGGTATGAAATTGGTCAGGTGTCCACCAGTCACCAAGGACCCACCCACAGAGTTCCTTATGGTGCAATAGGGGGGCCATGGGAGCAGCCAGACAGAGAGAGCTGTGGGGTCCCAGTGATCCCAGAGAATTAAGCCTGAGTGTGAGAGCAGGGAGTATGGGGAGCAGGGAGCAAGGATAAGACTGACACCTACTGCTTAGAAGATTAAGCTCAGAGCATGGGAGCAGAACCTGTAGCTGGCCTGGGGAGTGCATTCAAGCCAGCTGTGTGTACTGAGCTGCCTGTGACCACAGTGATAATAAACATAGTAACCCTTTTCTCCTCCAACTTTCTGCCCTTGCCTTCCTTTAGTCTCACCAAATTTATAGAAAATTTGCCCCTAGTGGGGAACAACTCCTCCTGGAGCTACATGGGATAAACCATTAAAATGATAAAAAAGCAAGCCACAGTGTGGGAGAAGATAACACATATACCTGGCAAAGTGCTTGGATACAGGATTATAAAGAACATGTACAAATATATGAGAGTAACAGAACAAATGGAAAAAAATTGGCAAAAACTTGACGAAGCACATTAAAAAAGATAAATACCCAAATAGCCAATGGAAATATGAAATGGTGAACAATTTCACTAGACATCAGGGAAATACAAATTAAAACGTGAATGAGATGCCACTATACACCCACCAGAATGGCTAAAATGAAAATGATAGTACCAATTGTTGATGAATATGTTAAGCAACTGGAGTCTTCAAACACTACTAATGAAAGTGTAAATTGGTACAATCACTTTGGAAAATTGTTTGTATCTATTTAAGTTGAACAAAGGCATGCACCACAATCCAGCAATTCCATTCTTGTCTTCTGTCCTTTGCCCAGTTTTTACATGCCTGGTGCCAAGACAAATATCAACTGTACATGGGCTCCCATTGAATTCAACTGGGGAAAATCTGATGGTGCCTTGCTTTGTGCTTATGATACACTCTTCTAGGCTTGCACCCAGGGCTGCTCATTGACATGGATCCATACAATGCTGTAGGTCCACCCAGCACCTGTACTTGTGCAGCCTAGAATTTGAGGGCAGATAACTTTCCATGACATGACCATTTAGTGAATGGGAGATCAGAACAAATGGATAAATACGATTTTCCTCTCTTCCCACTGGCAGACTGTCTTGAAACAATCCATGTAGCCTCTCAAATATGAGATTGATTGTGAGATTAACTGAACAGCTGTGTTGGTTCCAAGTAGCATTCAGCTCAGTAACACACTCTTGGGTTGACTCACCCTTCTTCTGACACTTAGTCACCTTGGGAATGTGTTCCCTAGTAAGGTTTTTCTCTGGCTTAGTTTTCTGAGGAACCCAGGCTAAAGGAACACCCAAATGAATCACATATGTGCGTGCATCAAAAGACATGTCCAAGAATGTTTATAGTAACATTATTCACAATACCCAAAATATGGAAACAACTCAAATGACCATCAAAGTAAAATAGATTGAAAAGTGTGACAAAAAAAAACACAGAATAATATCTTATTCCATTTATATAAAGTTCAGACATTGACAAAACTAATATATTTTACTAGAAGACACAGTAGTGGTTATCTTTGGAGAGGAGGGTAGGGGTACTGATAGTGAGCATGAGGAAATCTTCTGGAGTGCTGGAAGTGTTTTATTTCTTGATCTGTGTGCTGTTACATGGATAGATTTACTCTATAATCCTGTTTATACACTTCTCTACAAATAAGTTATACTTCAATTTTAAAAGATAAAGTGATTGATGTAGCCCCACTTGTCCATTCTTTTGCTGTTTGGGTTTTTTGCAATTTTGGTAGAGGAGAAAATATTTGTAAACCATTATCTGGTAAAGGATTGACATCCAAAATATATAAGGAAACTCCTACAACTCAATAGCAAAAATAAAACAAGTAACAATTAAAAAATAAGCAAAGGAGTAGACAATACTCCAAAGAAGACATCAAATACCCAACAGGTATATGAAAAGGTGCTCACCATCACTATCATGGAAATTAAAATAAAACCCACAATGAGATAATCATCTCACGTTAGGATGGCCATTATCATGTTAGGATGGCTATTACAGAAAGAAAGGAAAGGAAAGGAAAAAAGAAAGAAAGTAAGATAGAAAGAAGGAGAAAAAGAGAAAGAGAGGAAGGAAGGAAGGAAGGAAGGAAGGAAAGAAAGAAAGAAGGGAGGAAAAAAACAAGTGTTGACAAAGGTATGGAAAATTGTACAAATGAAAAAATGGTGATACCAATATTGAAAACAATACAGGGGTTCCTCAAAAAATTAAAAATAGAACTACCATATGATTCACAAGTCCCAATTCTGGGTGTTTCAATCCAAAAGAACTGAAATCAGGACCTTAAACAGATATGTGAACTCCCATGTTCATGGAAGTATTTGATTCACAGTGACCAAGACATGAAAACAACACAAATGTCCATTGACAGTCAAATGGATAAAGAAAATGTGGTAAATACATATAATAAAATGTCATTCAGCCTTTAAAAAGAAGAAAACCCTACCATTTGCAACAACATGGATGCAACTGGAAGACATGTTAAGTGAATGGCAGTCACAGAAGGGCAAATACTGGATGATTTCACTTATATTAGGTATCTAAAGTAGTCAAAATCATAGAAGCAGAGAATAAAATGTTTTTGCTAGGGGATGAATGAAGTTGTTCAATAGGCAAAATATTTCAAGATAAATAAGTTCTATAAGTTCTAGAAATCTGCTGTACAACATAGTGCCTATTGTTAAAAATACAGTGTGTGTACTTAAAATTTAAGATAGGTCTCATGTTAAATGCTCTTACCACAAAAATTAAAAATCAAGGGGACTCAAGAAATCTTTTGAACATTATGTATATGTGGTGTTGGTGTCCAAATTCATCATAATTTTTACATTAAATATGAATGCTTTTTGTATATTAAGTATACCTCAATAAAGATGACAAAACTTAAATGAAAAAGTAGGTCATATGAGGGAGAGGATAGTGTGAAAGAATGAAGGTTTCCATAAGAAGTCCCTGAATCTGGGCAATAACTCCTGAGAAGTTTTCTAAGAGCAGGTCTGCTGTTTATGAAAAACTGAGGATACATAGGTAAGAACCGCAATGAGAGACGTATTTGGAATTTCCAGGACATAGGACTTATTGCTCAATTTCCAGTTTTCAACTAAGCAAGAACTACCTTAAGATTGTCTACAGCTGGGGACTAGGTTACCTGATTCTCCCAGTGGGATTTCTTAAGGATTTAACTTCATCAACCTCCAGTGAAAACCCAGAACAAATCACACCAATCCATGATTCAAGACTTTTTTGCTTCCTGTTTTATTTGCCCCATGTGAATATTCCCTCCTTAAAATGTCCCAGAACAACACAAGTAAACTCAACGAGAAGAGGGAAGGAACTATAGGAGACCTCATTCCCAGAAACATATACTTGGGATGTATGTGGACCCTCTAAATTCATAGACTGGCTAATTACATCCTAGTTACTCATTGGGAATTCTTTCATATGGTCTAATATATCATTGATTCTGGAAGTTATTCTTTTAGACATTTCTCTGAATGGTTGGAAGTCATGTAATTATTTCTGATACTACTACACTGTCACATAGCCCATTCATTCATAGAGGAAGGATGAGTTTAATGAGTTTAAGACTCCTAAAATATCCAAAATTATTTTTCCTCCTGCTATTCAACACTTGTCTAATCCCCTCCCTTTGAATGTGGGATGAACCTAGTGACTCACTTTTTCTTTTGTTACTGAAGTATCATTGATATAAAATCTTATATTGGTTTCAAATATACAACACAGTAGTTCAAGTTATCCATATTATTAAATCCTCATCCCCTCTAGTGTGGTCACTGTCTGTCAACATAGAAAGTTGTTACAGTATCATTGACAATATTATGCTGTATGACTATCTATATGACCAACATATTATGATTGAGAATTTTTATGCTCCTTTATCCCCATCACTCTCTCCACTTCCCCACCCAAACCCTCCCCCATGGTAACCACTCATCATTTCTCAGTGTCTATGAGTCTACTTATGTTTTGTTCATTCTGTTTTGCTTTGTTTTATAGTTCAGAAATAAGTGAAATCATATGGTATTTGTCTTTCATTACCTGGCTTATTTCTTTTTTTTAATCCTTTTTTATGTTTTTTGTGTATGTGTTTTATGGCTAATTTCACTGAACATAACACTCTCTAGATCCATCCATGTTGTTGCAAATGGCAGGATTTCTTTTCTTATATCTGAATAATATTCCATTGTGTATATGCACCACATATTATATGTCTATTCACCTACCGATGGACATTTAAGTTGCTTCCATGTATGACTATTGCATGTAATGCAGAGGTAAACATAGGGGTACATGTATCTCTTTGAATCATGGATTTTGTTTTCTTCAGGTAATATCCTAGAAGTGGAATTACTGGGTAGAATGCTATTTCTGTTTTTAGGTTTTTTTTGGGTACCTCCATAATGCTTTCCACAGCAGTTGTACCAATATACATTCCCCAAAACATCATAGGAGGGTTCCCATTCTCCACATCCTCACCAACACTTGTTATTTCTTGTCTTTTGAATAGTGGCCATTCCAACTGGTGTGAGGTGATATCTCATTGTGGATTTGATTTGCATTTTTCTGATGATTAGTGATGTGGAGATTTTTATGTCCCTGTTGGCTATCTTTATTTCCTCTTTGGAGAAATGTCTTTTCAGCTCCTATACCCATTTTTTAATTGAGTGATTTGTTTGTTTGTTTTTTTTTTTGGTGTTGAGGCATATGAGTGTTTACATATTTTGGATGTTAACCTCTTATCAGATGAATTGTTCATGAATATATTCTCACATACTATAGGCTGCATTTTGTTCTGTTGATGGTGTCCTTTGCTGTACAGAAGCTTTTTAGTTTGATGTAGTCCCACTTGTTCACTTTTTATTTTGTTTCCCTTGCCCAACAAGATGGATTCAGTAAAAAATTGCTCATGCTTATGTTGAAGAGATTTTTGCCTATGTTTTCTTCTGAGAGTTTTACAGTTTCATGTCTTACATTCAGGTCCTTGATCCATTTCAAATTGACTTTTGTGTATGGGGTTAGGCAGTAATCCAGTTTCATTTCCTTACATGTATCTGTCCAGTTTTTCCAACATCAGTTATTGAAGAGGCTTTTCCCCATTGCATATTTATGGCTCTTTTGTTGTATATTAATTGGCCATATATGCATGGCTTTGTATCTGGGATCTCTATTCTCTTCTATTGATCTATGGGTCTGTTCTTGTGCCAGTACCATACTGTTTTGATTACTGTTGCTTTGTAGTACAGCTTGAAGTCAGCGAGATTAATATGCCCAGTTTTTTTCTTCTTCTTTCTCGGGATTTCTTTGGCTATTTAGGGTCTCTTGTGATTCCATATGAATTTTAGAACAGTATCTTCTAGTTTATTGAAAAATGTTGTTGGTATTCTGATAGGGATTTCATTGAATCTGAACATTATTTGAGGCAGGATGTCCATTTTGACAATATTAATTCTTCCTATCCATGAGCACAGATTAGATCTCCTTTTATTGGTGTCTTCTTTAATTTCTCACATGAGTATCTAATAATTTTCAGAGTACAGGTCTTTCACCTTGGTTAGGTTTATTACTAGGTGTTTTATTCATTTTGATGCAATTGTAAATGGAATTCTTTCCTGATTTCTCTTTCCACTATTTTATTGTCATTATATAGGAATGCAACAGATTTCTGTGTATTAATTTAGTACCTTGAAATTTTGCTAGATCCAGTTATTAGTTCTAATAGCTTTTTGGTAGAGTCTTTGGGATTTTCTATGTGTAATATAATGTCTTCTACAAATAGCAACAGTTTAACTTCTTCCTTACCCATTTGGATGTCTTTTATCTCTTTGAATTTTCTGATTGCTGTGGCTATGACCTCCAGTACTATGTTGAATAAAAGAGGTGAGAGTGAACATCCTTGTCTTGTTCCTTATCTTAGAGGAAAAGCTTTCAGCTTTCTACCAATAAGTATGATGTTAGCTGTGCATTTGTTATATATGGCCTTTATTGTGTTGAGGTATCTCCTGTGACTATCCCTTCCTCATCTCTAATTTTGTTAACTGGGTATAAAGGGCATAGAAAACACAGCTTTTCTGTTTCTTCCTCTATTATACCCATTTTGTTGATATTTTTTATCATGAATGGATGTTGAATTTTGTCAAATATTTTCTCAACACCTATTGACATGATCATGTGGATTTTATCCTTTTTGTTAATGTGGTTTATGATATTGATTTATTTATGATTATACCATTCTTGCATCCCTGTAATAAATCCTACTTGGTCGTGTAGTGATCTTTTTGTTGTATTTTTTAATTCAGTATGCTAATATTTGTTCTGGATTTTTTGTGTCTTTGTTCATCAGGGATATTGGTCTATAGTTTTCATTGTTTTAGTAACTTTGTCAGTTTTCTGTATTAGAGTGATGCTTGCCTAATAGAATGAGTTTGGAAGGTTTCTGGCCTCTTCTACTTTTCGGAATACTTTAAGAAGATGAGTATTACCTCTTCTTCAAATATGTAGTATAATTCACCTGTGAAGCCATCTGATTATGGATTTTGTTTGTTGGCAGTTTTTTTGATTACCATTTCAATTTCATTGATAGTAATTTGTCTGTTCAAATTATTTTTTATTCCTGGGTCGGTTTTGGAAGGTCGTTCTTTTCTAGGAATTTGTCCATTTCTTCATTGGCATATAATTTTCATAATATTTTCTAATAATTCTTTTTGTTTCTGTGATTTCTGTTGTGACTATTCCTTCTTCATTTCTAATTTTGTTTATCTGGATACTCTCTCCTTTTTTCTTGATAAATCTGGCTAGTTTATCTATTTTGTGTATTTTCTCATAGAACCAGCTCTAGTTTTCATTTATTTATTTTTCTTGTTTTATTTTTCTCTACTTTATTTCAGTCATGATATTTATTATGTCCCTCCTTCTACTAACTTTGGGATTCATTTGTTCTTTTTGTAGTTTCTTTAATTGTGATATTCAACTGTTTATTTGTCATTATTCTTGTTTTTTGAGGTAGGCCTGTATTGCTGTATACTTTCCTTTTAACACTGCTTTTGGCAATTCCCACAAATTTTGGATGGTTGAATTTCTGTTTTCATTTGTCTCCATATATTGCATGATTTCTGTTTTAATTTGGTCATTGATCCATTGATTATTTGGAAGCATGTTGTTTAGCCTCCATGTGTTCTTAGGCTTTTTTCTTTTCTTTGTGTAATATATTTCTAGTTTCATACCATTCTTGTTGGAGATGATGCTTAGTACAATTTAAATATTTTTAATTTATTGAGGTTCTTGTGGCCTAATATGTATTCTATTCTGTAGAATGTTCCATGTACACTTGAGAAAAATGTGTATCCTGCTGCTTTCAGGTGGAATGTTCTATAGATATCTCTAAAGTCCATCTGATCTAATGTATTGTTCAGTGCCTCTGTTTCCTCATTTATTTTGTATCTGGTTGATCTGTTGATGTGAGTGGTGTGTTAAAGTCTGCTAAAATGAATGTGTTGCTATCTATTTTCCTCTTTAATTCTGATAGATTTGTTTTACATATTCAGGTTCCCCTATGTTAGGTGCAAAGTTATTTCTAATTGTTATATCCTCTTGTTGGACAAACCCCTTTATCATTATGTAATATCCTCCTTTGTCTCTTGTTACTCTGTTTGCTTTGAAATCTAATTTGTCTGAAAAAAATGCTGCTACTCTGTTTTTCTCCCTATTTTTGCATTAGATATCTTTTTCCATCCCTTCACTTTTAGTCTCTATATGTCTTTGGGACTGAAATGAGTATCTTGTAGGCAACATATATATGGGTCTTTTTTTTTATCTGTTTTGCCACTCTGTGTCATTTTATTAGTACATTCAGTCCCTTTACATTTAATGTAATTACTGATAGGTGTGTACTCATTGCCATTTTATTGATTGTTTTCTGATTGTTTTTATAGTTCTTTTCTGTTGCTTTCTTCCTCTCTCATACTCTTGTTATTTGATGGTTTTCTTTAGTGTTGTAATTGGACTCTTCTTTTTTCATCTTTTAGTTATCTATTATAGGGCTTTAGATTTATGGTTATCAGAAGGTTCAAGGATAACTTCCTTACTCAGTAAAACTCTATGCTAAGTTATTGATTGCTCTATTACAAACACAATCTAAAACTTTTTATTTTCTTCTTCTTCCTCCTCTACACTTATGTATCAGTTGTCATAATCTTCACTTTTTGTGCATACTTTAATTTTGTGTATAGTTGGTTTTACTACTTTTAATTTCATGCTTTCTTGATAATTAATTGATCTACTACCTTTACTGTGGGTTTATTATCACTAGTGAAACTATTTAGCCTTAGGAACATTTCCATGTATAGTAGTCAACATATCCTGTAATGTTGTCTTAGTAGTTATAAATTCTCTGAGCTTTCATTTATCTTGGAATTGTTTAATCTCTACTTCAAATTTACATGATAATCTTGCTGGGTAGAGGATTCTTGGTTGAAGTTCTTTCTGTTTCAGTACATTAAATCTATCATGTCACACCCTTCTGGCCTGTAAAGTTTCTGCTGAGAAGTCTGCTGATAGCCTGATGGGTTTTCCCTTAGAAGTAATCTTTTATTTCTCTCTGCCTGCTTTGAATACTCTCTCCTGACCCTTAGTCTTGCCATTCTGATTATTATGTCTTGGTGTTGTCTTTGTGGGGTTCCTTTTGTTAGGGACTCCCATGACCTGAGTGTCTGTTTCCTTCCCCACACTGTGGAAGTTTTCAATAATTATTTCCTCAAAGAGACTTTTTATCCCTTTTTCTCTCTCCTTTCCTTCTGGTACCCCTATTATGTGAATATTGTTTCATTTTGATTGGTCACACAGCTCTCTTATCATTCTTTTATTCCTAGAAATTTGTTTTCCTTTCTGCTGCTCAGCTTCATTGTGTTCCTAGTCTCTAATTTCCATCTCATTGATTGTCTTCTGTACTTACAGCAATCTATTATTTATTCCCCCATTGAATATTTCATTTCAGTTACTGTATTCTTCAGCTCTGAATGGCTCTTTTTCAACTTTTGTATCTCTTTGTTTAAATCCTCCTTGAGATCTTCAATTATTTTCTATAGATTAGTGAGCATATTTATGACTTTTACTTAAAAATCTTTATTAAGATTTGTAATTTCCAAAGGGGAATGAGGGGTATTATGTTTAGCACACATGGTGTGGGGGGTCACAGGGAAAACAGTGTAGTACAGAGAAGGCAAATAGTGAATCTGTGGCATCTTACTACACTGAAGGACAGTGACTGCATCAGGGTATGGGTGGGGACTTGATAATATGAGTAAATGTAGTAACCAGTGTTTTTTCATGTGAAACCTTCATAAGAGTGTATATCAATAATACCTTAATAAAAAATTTAAAAAAAAGATTTGTAATCTCCATTTCATTAAGTCCTCTTTCTGATGTCTTACCCTGTAGTTTTGTTTGGAACAAATTCCTCTGCTTATTAATTTTTTCAGGGCTTCTGTGTATCTTCCTTTGTATTAGATGGATCTGCTATGCTTCCTGGTCTAACAAGTAATGATTTTATGAAGTAGGCATCCTGTGGTGCCCAGAAGCTCAAGACTGTTTACTGTCCACTGCCTGGTTCTCTTTTGTGGTGGACCCCTAGTTGCTGTCGGTATGCAATGGGCAGGGCCGCCATTTTTGTCTGTCTGCCAACACTGGTCTCAATCCTCTGTGGCTGGTAGTTTGCCTCAGTTGGCCCTTTGTGATCAGGACAGTGGCTTATGTTTGGATTGCTGTGGGCAGGGTCACCCTTTGCCTGCCTGCAATGATGGCTAGGATGCCCTGCAGCAAGGGTGAATAGTTGCATGGCTCTGGGGCAAGGCAAGGCACAGAAAGTTGAGCGGTGGCAGAGTGCATTATGGCAGCGAGTCACACATGTGCTTCCTGTCAGCTCTGAGATGCACAGCACCACACTTGGCCACCTGTGGAAAGGAAGGAACATTTGGAGCTGTCTCCAGTAGGTGCCTTCCCAGCTGGGCTGAGACAGGGCCCAGAAAGCTGGGGAGCCTCCCTCTGCCTGCCAGGAAGCAATGTCTGATGCTGCTGCTGGGCCAAGTGGAGTGGCAGGCCAGTGGTGTACAGGGAAGCACCCCTGGCCTGAGCTGACAGTGAGTGGAGTGTAGCATCTGGGGCTCCAGAGAATGCCTGACATGTTAGACCTGTTGGGCTATGGGAGGGCTGGGGGTGTATTCCACCTGCACTTTCTCTTGTGGAAATATCTCCATCCACCCCTCACCCCTCTGGCAACCCTCCCACTGTTAGAAAGTATTTCAAACTGCAGTCTCTGCTTTGGGCCTCAGCAGGACCAGTGGAGCATGCCTGTCCTCTGCAAGTGGCAGGAGTCTCAACCTCTCAGAGTCTTCCAACAATCCCTGGTGTTCAACCCCACCAATCACTATAACCCATTGTAATGTGGACTCATGCTCCCAGAGCACGTCTCCAGGACCAGATGTACCCTCCCTATTCCATTCCTGTTACTTTCACCTAAGGACTGGGATTGGGGAGGAGCTTGGGTTCTGCTCAATTTCTGCTTTGCCACCCACTTTACCCTTTTCTGTGAGGTCTTCCCTTCTCCATCAGGTGTAGGTAGCCTTTTCTGCAGTCTTCAGGTCATTTTTAGGTTTAGTTGTATTCCTGTAGTTGCTTCCTTGGGACATTTGTGGGAGGAGGTTAACACCTTACCTTCCTACTCTGCCATCTTTTTCCACAGGCTCGTGACTCACTTTTAGGGAACAAAATATGGTAGTTTGTCACATCTATGATTAGGTTACCTCCATATTTCTACTAGTCCCTCACTCTCTTGCTGACACTTTCACATTGTCTTTGCTTATTTTGATGAAGCAAGCTGTGAGATGCTCTCTAAAAAGGCATATAGGTCAAATAACTTAGAAAGGCCTCTGGCCAACAGCGAATGAGAAACTGAGGCCCTCGGTTCAACAATCCACAAGACACTAAATCTTGCCTTGTAAGGGAACTTAAAAGTGGACCCATCTTCAGTAAAGCCTTCAGGCATTACCACAGCTCTGGTTGATACTTTCATTGTAGTCTTGAGAGAGACCCTGAAGCAGAGAACTCAGCTAAGTCATGCTCAATTTATTGAGCCGCAGAAACTGTGTAATAGTATGTTTTTGTTTTTAAGCCAATAAATGTGTGGTACTTATTAAACAACAATAACAAACATAGTTCTATTCCTGACTTTGGCTTCCTTTTAACAGTTTATTCCATTTTTCAGAGGCTGAAAATCCTTTAGAGAAAACTAAACTTGAAATGTTTACTATCTAAGATGAGTTTAAACTGCCTACCTTCACCAACCTATTTTGATCTGATGGAAATGTGGATATTTTTTATTTTGGTTTTCCCAGCTTCTATGCCTTTTTAAAAATAAAAGCAGCTGATATTTTCTCTAGGGAACTACCTCACCTCTATTAGATGCTATCAATCAATGATTAGGGAATTGTCAATTTGAAATGTGTAGCATCCCAAGATAATAGGTAAACACACAGTCCAAGATGGGTCAATTAGGCACTATTGCTGAATTTTAATTTTGAGTAGTGTAATGGACATTGTCAGTTTTCTTGTTTGTTTCCTTTTATTTATTTATTTATTTTTTCTTCTTGGCTCACCAGGACCTCACAAGGACTTCTTTTCTTAGTGGATTCCTCAGCTCTGTGAGATTTCATAGGAGGTGTACCCCACCTTCCACCCCAGAAAAGAAAATATCAGTTATTCCCTTTCTCCATACTTTGACATTTGCATGTATATAGGCATAACCAAGTAAAAGGTTTCCATATAGGACTTTGAATCTTGAGGGAATAACTGAAATATGCATACTATCCTGTGGGACAAATTTATCCACGTTGCCTGCATCCTACCCTTCACTTATCCTTGCCCTTATTTCTGATCCTATTTATCCAGCGTTTCTCTTAATTTGGTTAATTGCCTAATATCTTTCAAAAATCATTTTATATTTGTTAGCTAAAAATTGCTTACAACAAGATTCATAATGGATATAAGAAAATTACAGCAGTGGAGGAAAAGATGGAGGAGTAGGAATACAAGGCAGAAACCTCCTCCCCAAAACACATAAAACATGAAAATACAGTGAATACAACTAAACCTGAAAATGACGTTAAGACTGTAGAACAGACGACTTACATCTGGGGAAGAAGAGAAGACCTCACAGAGAAGGGTAAAGGGGAAAAGCTGAGGTTGGGCAGGACCAAAGGCCTCCCTCAACCCAAACCCACAGACAGGAGAAAGGAATGGATCAGGGAGGGAGTAGAAGCCCAGCATTGCTGAACATCTGGCCCAGGAGATCTGCTCCAGGAGGACAAGCCTACATAATATGGTGTTCTGGTGATTAATAGACCTGGACAAGAGAAAAAGAAAAAAAAAAAAACAGGCAGAATACTCAGGATACTCAGGGAGGCTGAAATCCCAGCCAACTGTGGAGAACAGGCATGCTCCAACAGTCTCCCTGAGACAAAAGCAAAGTGGGAATTTTGAAAGACTTCCCAGCAGCCAGTGGGTTGCTGGGGGGAGCAGTGAATGTTGGATGAAGGTCTCTTCTCGGGAGAAAGGGCTGGTGGACAATATCTCCCAAGCCTGCCCTTGGCCCAGCATATCAGGAACTCTCAAGAGCCCCAGACAAGCCATCCCACTCACTGACAATGCAGCCCCAAGTCTCCTCCCTGTGCATGCAGCCAACAGACAACCTACTTGGCCTGGAAGTAATGTCATACTTTGCTGCCAGGTATGCAGAGGCAGACCCTCCAGCTTTCTTGGCTCTGTTTTATCCCAACCAAGAAGGTGCCTGCAGGAGTCAGCCCCAAAAGCATCTTCCTCCCTATGTGTGTTCAAGCCTGGTGCTGCGTGTGTGGGGCCTGGGCAAACCAGCACATCAGCCTGCTAACCCCATTAACTCTGCAGCCCCTGCCATTGCTGCAGGCCTGACAGAGGGTGTCCCTGCCAACAGCAACTCCAGCAGACACTTTTGTACTGATCACAAAGGCATGGCCAATGAAAACTGCCTGCATAGAATCAGACCACTACAAGCCAGAGAAAGGCAGCTCCACCACTGCATGCCAACAGCTGGTGCTCCTTCACTGGAAAGTAAACAGTCTTGAACTTTGGGCACTAGAGGGTGCCTCTTTAATGAAGCTATTACTCTATAGGTCAGGAAGCAGCAGAGCCATCTAATACGAAGAAAGAAGGACAAAACCTTGACAAATGAGGAGGCAGAGGAATATGTTCCAAACAAAACTACAAGACAAAGCACCAGAAAAAGGACTGAATGAAACACAAATCACTAATCTTCTTCATAAAGATTTCAAAGTTAAAGTCATAAACATGCTTATGGATCTACAGAAAAATATTCAAGATTTCAGGAAGGACTTCAAGAAAAAGATAGAAACTGCAAAATAGCCACTCAGAGCTGAAGAATACAGTATCTAAAATGAAACTTACCATGGAGGGATTTAAAAGTAGATTAGATCGTGAAGAGGAGACAGTAAATGAAATAGAAATTACAGAACAGGAAAACAAAGAAGCTTAGGAACAGAAAGATAAAAGGGTCTCTAGAAATGAAAGAATAAGAGATCTGTGTGAACAATCCTAATGAAACAATAGTCACATAATAGGGGTACCAGAAGGAGAAGAGAAAGACAAAGGGATAGAAAGTCTCTTTGAGGAAATAATTGTTGAAAACTTCCCCAAACTGGGGAAGGAAATAGACACTCAAGACATGGAAGCACAGAGCCCCTAAAAAAGGAACTGCAGGAAGACAACAACAAGCTTTCACCAGTGAAAATAAACCCACAGTAAAGGTAATAGACAAATTAATTACCAAGCGAGTATGAAATTAAAACAAAACAAGTAAAATCAACTACTCACAAAATCAGTCAAAGGATACACAAAAAGGGCAAATTATGACATCTAATACAGAAAGTATGGAAGAGGAAGAGGGAAAGGAAGAGGAGGAAGAAGAAGAAAAATATACCTTTAGATTGTGTTTGAAATAGAGTAATTAGCAATTTAAGAAAGACAGTTATATAGTAAGGAAGTTATCCTTCAATGTTTGGTAACCACAAAACTAAAGCCTACTACAGACACACAGAAAAAAAAAGAGAAAGAAAAATCCAATAACAACACTAAACAAATCCATCAAATAGCAAAAGAGTATAAGAGAGGAAAAGCAAAAGAGTAAGGGATAGAAAAACAAACAGAAAACAATTAATAAAATGGCAATAAATACATATTTATCAATAACCACCCTAAATGTACATGGACTGAATACACCAATCAAAAGACACAGACTGGCAGAATGGATAAAAAACAAGACCCACCTATACGCTGCCTATAAGAGTCTCACTTCAACCCCAAAGACATACACAAATTAAAAGTGAAGTGATGGAAAAAGATATTTCATGCAAAAAATAGGGAGAAAAAAAGCAGGAGTAGCAGTATTTATTTCAGACAAAATAGGTTTCAAAACTAATAGTGTGACAAGGGACAAAGAAGGACATTAAATAATGATAAAGGGGTCAGTCCAACAGGAGCATATAACTATTAAAAATACCTATGCACCAACATAGGAGCACCTAAATATGCAAAACAAATACCAACAGAATTAAAGGAGTAAATAGACTGCAACACATTCATTTTAGGAGACTTCAACACACCACCCACATAAACAGGTCAACAAGACAGAAAATAAATGAGAAAACAGGGGCACTAAACAATACATTAGATCAAATGGACTTAACAGATATCTACAGAACACTCCACCTGAAAGCAGCAGGATACACATATTTCTCAAGTGTACATGGAACATTCTACATAACAGATCACATACCAGGCCACAACAGAAAATCTGAACAGATCAATTACCAGCAATGAAATTGAATTAGTAATCAAAAAACTGCCCAAAAAGAAAACTCCATTTCCATATGGCTTCACAGCTGAATTCTACCAAACATTTGAAGAATAGCTAATACCTATCATTCTTAAAGTATTCTAAAAAGTAGAAGAGGAAGGAATACTCAACCTCATTCTATGAAGTCAGCATCACTCTAATACCAAAACCAAACACCAAAAAAAAAGGAAAATTATGGACCAATATTCCAGATGAATGTAGATGCAAAAATCCTCAACAAAATATTAGCAAATTGAATTAAAAAATACATCAAAAGGATCACCCATCATGACCAAGTGGGATTTATTTCAGGGAAGCAAGGATGGTACAATATAAATTACACAAAGAAAACAAAAAAGCCTACCAATACATGGAAGCTAAACAACATGCCTCTAAATAATTAATGGATCAATGACCAAATTAAAACAGAAATCAAGCAATACATGGAAACAAACGAAAACAACTCACCAGACCAGAACCTGGGAGATGCTGCAAAGGCAGTTCTAAGAGGCAAGTCCATAGTAATACAGGTTTACCTAAAAAAATAAAAGTCCCAAATAAACAATCTAAACTCACTATTACAAAAATTAGAAAAAGGACAAACAAAGTCCAAAGTTAGTAGTAGGAAGCATGTAATAAAATCAGAGCAGAAATAAATATAATAGAAAAAAATAAACCAATAGAAAAAAAATCAATGAAACCAGGAGCTGATTCTTTGAGAAAATAAACAAAACAGATAAACACCTAGCCAGACTTATCAAGAAAAACAAAGCTAGGGGGATTATGCTTCCTGAGTTCAAGTTCTACTACAAAGCTACAGGAATCAAAACAGTATGGTACTGGCACAAGAACAGACCCATAGATCAATGGAACAAAATAGAGAGCCCAGATATAAAGCTACACATATGTGGCCAATTAACATATGATAAAGGAGCCATGAATATTCAATGGGGAAAAGACAGCCTCTTTTTAACAACTGGTGTGAAAACTGAATAGTTACATGTAAGAGAAAGAAACTGGATTATCGTCTAACTCCATACACAAAAGTAAACACAAAATGGATCGAAGACCTGAATGTAAGTCATAAAACCATAAAACGGAATGAATGAAATAGCGGTAGAATCATAGACACTGAGAAGCGACTAGTAGTTACCAAGGGGGAGGGATTGGGGTGAGGGCAGAGGGGGAGTGGATAAAGGTATACAATAATTCACAATCACAGCATAAGTTGGTCATAGGAACAATAGTGCAGCATGGAGAATAAAGTTGATTCTGTAACATCTTACTACGTTGATAGATAGTAACTACACTAGAGGGGGTAAGGTTCTAATAATATGAGTAACTGTTAAACTGTTGTGTTTTATATTTGAAACCAGCATATATTGTATATCAATGATACTTTTTTAAAAGAGAGAGAATTGCACAAGAATTGAAAACTGTTGGAACATAGGCTTTCAGATTGTGGGGCCCAGAATCATGTGTCAATTAGTTACTCCTATCTTGGTTCCTATCTTTTTAAAAGTCTGGTTATTTAGCTTTTCTTTTGATCTTCTTATTTGTCTCTAGTAAGTTCCATTTTTGCTTATATTATCCAAGGCTGGATTTTCTTGCTTGTTATCAAAGAGTGCTGACCAATATATAAATTGGTACGAGTAATAAAGAGTAGTTCAGAGGGAGAGGTACAGAGATTTTGAACACTCTTAGCCCACCAGATGTCCAAGATAGACCCATTCCTATATCAGGTTATCACTCTTTCCTGAGCAAAGCTTAAATTTTTACATAAATCACCTAGCTATTGAGATATGAATTCAACTGATATAATTTTAGAGACCTAAAGAATCAATCTCTGAGTCTGGTTTATAAAATATCTCAGTTACTTTGGCTATGAGAAGTAAAGGTTTTTTTTTCTTTTTAGTATGGACACCCGAAGTCCCTCATATTTATTAAGTGCTTTGGGGTAAATTTAGGAAGTTGCACATATTTTTCTTGTCATGTTCAATTAGTCAATGCTATCAAAAGGAGCCATTGGTAGTAGACTCTCCTGGCCATAAATTCTTCTCATCTTTGTATGCACATCCCTTTTTAATGTGACTTGTCTATTCCTCTTACCAAGAGACAGAATATATTTCTATATCCCTTGAATTTGATCTGGCATCATTAGTTGTTTTGATGCACAGATTGTAGGGATATGATACTGTGTTATATCCCATTTTAGGCCTCATGAGGCCTTGAAGCTTCCATTCTCACTTTCTTGGACCCCTGAGCCCTCCGCGTGAAGGTTTGGGCTAGCATATTTAAGGGTAAGAGAAGGTGTGGAAAGAGATGCCAGCAGCAACTTTCAGACATGAGTGTGAGGGCATCTTAGGTTATTCAGCTCCAGTCAAGCTGTCAGACATCTGAAATCACATTGGTGACTCCTTCACCCCATCATCTTGAGCATGGGCTTTACTTAGTGACTAATTTCTAATGAATAGAATGTGAAGTAACCATCTGTGACATCCAAGATTGGGACCTAAAAGCCATTGTGGCTTCCTCCTTGCTCTTTCTCCAGGATCACACATTCTGGTGAAGCTAGCTGTCATGTTTTGAGGACATGTAAGCAAACTTATGTAAGTGAGTGAGCCATCTTGGAAGTAGATCCTTCAGCCTCAATAAAACCTTCTGGTAACCACAACTCCAGCCAATACCTTTGAAAGGACCAAACTAATGCCATGACAGGCCCCAGAAAGCCTCAGAAATCAGAGGGCCTGAGTTTCAGTTTCCCCGAAACCACCTGAAAGAATAGGAAAATTTTAAGTAGGCTCTGACCCTTGGCCTGAGTCATAAAAACCGGCCTGAACACAATGACACAATAGCTTGCAAACCCGTGCCTAGGTAATCCTCCCCAAAACTGATAGATTGTGAAGATAAAGCCCTGTGAGACCCTAATTGAAATATTTTTGCTATCAAATCATCAGCAGACCTCCCCCTCGCCTCCCCCTGGTTGTGGTCCCTTTTCCTTTAAAACCTCCTGTGATTTCTGCTCGGGGTCGGACTCTGCTCCTGCGTGAGTTATGAGTCTTGACCCCAGCGCGCTGGTGGAATCAATAAACCTCTTGCTGTTTGCATCAAGACCGGTCTCTTGTGAGTATTTGGGTCGCCGTCCATCCCGGGGCTGAGCAGGGCCTGTTTTCTGGGCCTTACATTTGGGGGCTCGTCCGGGATCTGCGGCCACCCTATTCTCCAGAGACCCACTTGGAGGTAAGCAAAGGATCCTTAAGTTTCTGTGTGCGCCGGCGCCTGTTTGTTCTGTCAGATATCTGGGTCTGTGAAAAGCGCTTTTCGGTTTGGCAGCCGCTTGCCGCTCCCGTAAGGGAACGGAAAGCTGTGGTAAGGCAGACGTGCCAGGGGCCACAAGCTGCAACCCTGGGGGACGCCCCTGGGTGTGAAACGGGGGATTTTTCCACCCATCTGTTGGAGGGGGAAAGAGTCCGGTTTGAGCGGATTCAACGGAGGGACCCTCCCCCATCTGAATACCTCTCGTGTCTGTGGAGTACGAGAGGAGGAAAGTGTTTGTTGGCGTCTTTTGTCCTTTTGTGTCTTGCTGTTTTTGTGTATTTGGAGACGATTGAAATGGGACAGACTGTGATGACCCCCCTGTCTCTGACATTAGACCACTGGACGGACGTTAAGAAAAGGGCCCATGACTTGTCTGTAGAAGTTAAGAAAGGACAATGGCAGACCCTCTGCTCGACTGAATGGCTGGCCTTCAATGCAGGTTGGCCTCCTGAGGGTACTTTTAATAGAGAGTTAATTTTTGCAGTTAAAAATCTTGTTTTTCAGCCAGGACCCGATTTTCACCCTGACCACCAACCCTACATCATGGTTTGGCAGAATTTGGTAGATAATCCTCCTATGTGGGTAAAGCCCTGGGTCCACAAATCCAAGAAACCAAAGTTTCAAGTGTTGGTACTAAATAAAGGCAGAGCTGCAGGAACTCCGAAACCTAAAATATATCCTGAAGTAGAATCCCCTCCCGAATGGCCGGAACCTAATCCTCCCCCGTATTATCTTGAGCAGGCGGCAGAACCTGCTCCAGCCCCTGAGCCACAACCTGCTCAGCCGGTAGTGCAAGAAAGGGAAGAGGAAGGGCCCAATGCTCCCCCTTTACCAGCATCAGTGGGGGGTCCAGCGGCGGGTACCAGGAGTCGTAGAGGGGCCCCTCCTGGGGATGAGCCAGATTCTACTGTTACTCTCCCACTAAGAGTCTATGGCCCACCCGTGCCGCCCCCCGGAGTCCAACCCATGCAGTATTGGCCATTTTCTTCTGCAGATATATATAATTGGAAAGCTAATCATGTTTCCTTCTCAGAAAACCCTGCAGGTCTTACAGGATTGATGGAGTCTCTCATGTTCTCCCACCAACTCACTTGGGATGATTGCCAGCAACTGTTGCAGTCTCTTTTCACCACAGAAGAGAGAGAGAGAATCCTGTTGGAAGCCCGGAAAAATGTTTTAGGAGACAATGGGCAACCCTCCCAACTTCCTCATGTGATAGATGCTGGATTCCCGCTGACTCGACCTAACTGGGACTTCAACACTCCGGAAGGTAGGGAGAGGTTGACTGTCTACAGCCGGGCTCTGGTGGCAGGTCTCAAGGGGGCTGCGCGACGGCCCACTAATTTGGCTAAGGTAAGAGAAATTCTTCAGGGGCCCACTGAACCGCCTTCCATTTTTCTTGAGCGCCTCATGGAGGCTTATAGGCACTATACTCCTTTTGATCCTATCTCTGAGGGACAGCGGGCAGCCGTAGCTATGGCATTTATAGGGCAATCAGCTTCTGATATCAAAAAGAAGCTGCAGCGCCTCGAAGGATTGCAGGATTTTACTTTACAGGACCTAGTGAAGGAAGCTGAGAAAGTGTATCACAAAAGAGAGACAGAGGAAGAGAAGGAAGAAAGGCAAAAGAGAGAGAGAGGAAAGGGAGGATAGGAGAGACAGAAGACGAGAGGAAAGGGAGGAAAGGAGAGATAGAAGACAGGAGAAAAATTTATCTAGAATTTTGGCCACAGTGGTAGGAGAGAAAGAAAGAGGATTTCAAAAGCCTAGGCAGATAGGGAACCTGAGCAACAGGGGCCAGAAGACAACAAGAAATATAGGCAGACCACCCCTTGACAAAGATCAATGTGCCTACTGCAAGGAGAGAGGGCACTGGGCCCGAGAGTGCCCGAGGAGGCAGAAACCCAAATGTGTTAACCCTAGATGAAGAAGATTAGAGGGGACGGGGCTCGGATCCCCTCCCCGAGCCCAGGGTAACCTTACAGGTGGAGGGGCGACCAGTGGACTTTCTGGTCGATACCGGGGCAGAACACTCTGTGTTACTAGAACCCTTGGGGAAATTGAAAGACAAACAGTCCCTAGTCTTGGGCGCCACAGGAAAAAAACTGTATTCATGGACTACCCGAAGAAATGTAGATTTAGGTGTGGGACGGGTCACCCACTCATTTTTAGTTATCCCTGACTGCCCCTCCAACCTGTTAGGGAGAGACCTCCTTACCAAAATGGGAGCCCAAATTTTCTTTTCCCCATCGGGGCCTGAAGTCACCTTGCAGGAAGCTCCCACAGTTGTTTTAAGTTTAAAATTGGAAGAAGAATATCGGATATTTACTGAAAAGTCAGTCCCTGAAGATATGCAGGACTGGTTGAGACAATTTCCCCAAGTTTGGGCGGAAACAGGGGGAACGGGCTTAGCAGAACAGATTCCGCCTCTGGTGATAGAAATGAAGGCTTGTGCCTCCCCAGTAGCAG
>JAVSCE010016401.1:0-14817 GCA_032199065.1 Smutsia gigantea | reverse complement strand
CAGCACTATTTACAATAGCCAAGAAATGGAAGCAACCTAAGTGTCCATTAGTAGATGAATGAATAAAGAAGAAAGATGTGGTACATATACACAATGGAATATTATTCAGCCACAAGAAGAAAACAAATCCTACCATTTGCAACAACATGGATGGAGCTAGAGGGTATTATGCTCAGTGAAATAAGCCAGGCAAAGAAAGACAAGTACCAAAGATTTCACTCATCTGCGGAGCATAAGTACAAAGCAAAAACTGAAGGAACAAAACAGCAGCAGACTCACAGAACCCAAGAATGGACTAACAGTTACCAAAGGGAAAGGAACTGGGGAGGATGGGTGGGAAGGGAGGGATAAGAGGAAAAGGGGGCATTATGATTAGCACATATAATGTGGAAGCGCAGAGGTCACCGGGAAGGCAGTATAACACAAAGAAGACAAGTAGTGACTATAGCATCTTACTACGCCGATGGACAGTGACTGTAATGGGGTATGTGGTGGGAACTGATAATGGGGGGAGTCTAGTAACCATAATGTTGCTCATGTATTTGTATATTAATGACACCAAAATTTTTTAAAAAGTACTTCGAAAAAAAACCCCATAAAACTACCAAACTATTTTGCAAAGTGGCTGTATAAGATTCTTTATTTAAAATAAGAGAAAGGGGAGGAAGTAAAAAAAAAAACATCTTGCTGTAGTTTAGTATAAATCAACAACAAAAAGATTTTAAAGGAAAAAAATAGTTTGGAATTAGCAGTGGGCTCTATTTCTGTGTGCTACTCTTTTCCATGGACCACAAAGTCAGGAGCTAGATGCACTTTGACTTCTTCAAATTAACAGTATGTGTAACAGGTATTGAGACAGGGACCATAGGTTTAGACAGTGTAGGGTGAGGGCCTCTGGGGAAAAAAAGCAAAGCAGGTTAATTACAGCCAGAGCAATGTAACAATGTGCAAAGAAACCCTTACCAAAACTCCCTCTTAAACATTAAGCAAAGTCAGAGTCACATTAATTTTATAAGGTAAAATATCAAACTAGGAATATAGGTATTCTTCAGTGAGGTTAGTTAAAACTAAAAAGCCGGGAGTCACTTGGCCTGGAATGTTTGAATATCCCCCAGATAAGAAAATACCTCAGTATAGCCCATGTCTTCATTGTGTCAATTAAATCATGCTATTGTAAGATTTACTTTAACCTGTTAAAAGGCCCAGCTTATTTTCTTTAACTTTACCCAGATGCTGCTTTTCTTCCTCCAGCTCTAATCAAATAATTTGAAACCTGGGCAATTAATTTAGCAAGCAAACCCAGTCATAAACAACATAGTAAAAACAGAAAGGATTCCATCTTAAAGATAAGATTGCATTTTAAAACCCAGGAAGTTAAAAAGTAAGTTTCTTAATGTACTCTTTAACAGACACTAACACCCCACCTTGGGAGCAGGACAGGCAGTCTTAATTAATATGCTCCCAGCCCAGTAAGCTGCTATCCTGGGAAGGAATCAAAGCAGTAAATTTCTTGTGTTAAGCTAACTTTGCAGAATAACCTGGAGGACTGAAAAGAAACTTAGTGTCTCTTCAAAGATAAACATTTGGGGACCATTTGACAGGTCTGCATCCCTAGCCCTTTGTCTCTCAATGGCCTGTAAATCCCCTAGACAATGCATCACCACAGGCTCTCTTGTCCCCTCCTGGCGTGAGCCAGGTGCTCGGTCCTCTCACTTTATCTCTAAATGAAAACCCCTACCTTGCTCTCCTATCTTGAGTGTTTGCGAAGTTCATTCTTCAGCTCCACAAACAAGAACCCCTGCACTGGTATGACTGTTCTCAGGCCTCAGATTCAAGTAGATCAGAAAAAATGCATTTTTAAAATTTCCTTTAGATCAAATTAATTTTGACTTGGTGCCCACATTCCCTGGGCTGGAGGAAACAACCTCAATTATTCTTGGGTACCCTCCCTATTTCCAAAGAAGTGAAAAGGTACTGGGGTCTTATGTGACCAAGGCAAAGGAATGGGTCCTGCAGTCGTCAGGCATCAGTTCCTCTGTTAATGCCAACCAGTCCTCAGGCCACATGGCTGTGCCAGAGAGTCACTGAGGTATTTCTGCCAATCCCAGAGGATTGATGGCAGGAGGCCCCTGTGGGTCTAAGTTGTTACAGTAAACACTCCTGATACTCATGAAGTTCTTGGGGCACAGGAATTTGACAAGGCTAGGAATCCTGCAACCCATTCCCCTCTGAGGTGTTGCCACCTCTGGGGAAGGACACAGCTCCCAGAAGGTTTGTAAATAAAAATTTTTTTTAAAAATCAACTAACCTGTTAGCTACTCAATTTAGAAAAGGGAAAGAGAAAGACATAGAAAGGAAAATTAATACTACAAGATTTATGCTGCCATTAAAGAAGTTTATATTTCTGTCATATTTCATATACCGGCCTATCTATAATTTCCCTCTCCAGCTCTTGTCACAGCTTATAATTATGTATTTATTTGGGAAGTTGTCTTTTAATTTCTCCCCCAGTAACTGGAAACTCCATGAAGCCCAGAACTATATCTGCACTGTGGCCTCAGTCATTAGAAAAATGCCTGATACATCTATAAAGCATGTAAAATATTTGTTGGATGAATGAATTAGTCAAGCAATCAGTCAGTCAAGCAATAAGTCAATCACTAGAACCAGGTTACCCTTTCTTACCCATAGTATCATAGTGCCAGTTAATCATGCCCCCCACACTGATTTTGGGGTGTGTGTGTGTGTGTGTGAGGTTTAGCATTAACAGGTCTTTCTGAGTAATATGTACCTATCATTGATTGCTGGATACTCTTGCCACATGCCAAGTGAATGGATTCAAAGTATGAATCCTTCATGTCTTTTTGTCTCCACGTAGTTTATCAGCTAAAAGAGAGAGTAACTGGTAAGTTCTGTATCAAAAGTACAGGCCAAGGAAGTGAAAATCAAAACACAATGAGATACCACCTCATACTTGTTAGGATGGCTGTTATCAAATAGACAAGAAATAAAAAGTGTTGGTGAGGATGTGGAGAAGAGCGAACACTTGTGTACTGTTGGTGGGAATGTAAATTGGTGCAGCCACTATGGAAAATAGTATGGAAGTTCTTCAAAAAATTAAAAATGGAACTACCATATGATCCAGTGATTCTACTACTGGGTGTTTATCTAAGGAAAACAAACACACTAACTCAAAAGGGCATCTGCACCCCTGTGTTCATAGTAGCATAATTTACAATAGACAGGATGTGGAAACAACTTAAGTGTCTGTCCATCAGTGGATGAATGCTTAGAGTAAATTGAGTAGCCAGTGGAATATTACTCAGCCATAAAAAGGAATGAAATCCTCCCAGTGTGACAACATGGATGGACCTTGAGGGCATTACTCTAAGTGGAATAAGTCAGAAAGCAGAAGAAAAATACTGTATGATCTTATTTATATGACAAATTTTTAAAAAAGAGAACCAAAATCAGAGATACAAGGATCAGATCAGTTGCCAGAAGTGGGGGAGAGAAGAGGGCAAAATGGATGAAGAAGGCCAAAAGGTACAAACTTCCAGTTATGAAATAAATAAATCATGGGGATGTAATGTACAGCATGGTAGCTATAGTTAATAATATTGTATATTTGAAAGTTGCTAAGAGAATAGATCTTAAAACGTCTTCAGAAAAAAAATTTGTATCTATGTACAGTAATACATGGTAACTAGACTTATCAATGGTGATCATTTCACAATACATACATATACCAAATCATTATGCTGTACAACTGAAACTAATAAATATAATGTTACATGTCAATTGCATCTCAAAAAAAGTATAGGCCAAAATGTAGTATATATATACACACAAAGAATGGAATATTATTCAACTTTGAAAAGGAAGGAAATTCTGGGGGAAAGGAAGGAAATTCTGGGGGAAAGAAAGGAAAAGGAAGGAAATTCTGACACAAGCTACAACATGGATGAACCTTGAGGACATTATGCTAAATAAAATAAGCCAAATACAAAAGGTTAAATATTAATATGATTCCACTTATATGAGGTCCCTAGAGTGGTCAATTCAGAGGGACAGAAAGTAGCATAGTGGTTGCCTGGGGCTGGAGGAAAGGAGGATGGGGAGTTTCCGTTTAATGGGCCCAGAGTTTCAGTTTGGTAAGATGAAAAAAGTTCTGATGGATGGAGATGGATGGTGGTGATGATTGTATAACAATGTGAATGTATTTACTGTTACTGAACCGAACACATAAAAGTGCTTAAAGTGGTAAATTCTATTATATTTTACCACAATTTTTAAAAAGCTTTAAAAAGCATAGGTGCTTTAGGAGCTCAGAGGACACTCTCCTGTGCCTTCCCTGAGAGGGTTCTGATGCCAGCTGCTAAGATAACGTATTTTTTTCATCCCTAAACAAAATATCAATTAAGATCATAAGGTTGGGGAGGAATGTTCATGAATTTATTGAGAGACTGGGTAAAACTAATGAGAGAAGGAAACTGCATTGCTTCAAATATTTTAATGTGCAAAGATATTTAGAAGCTCTTTCTGAGCAGGCTTGGGGCACAGTTTCTAAATCATAATCTCAAATTCTGATCCTGATCTTGAATCTCTCTGAGTGTATATGCCGCTACTTCCGTTTCAACATGGATCCCAGGGCGGCTCACTTGCAGAGAGATCCACCAGGCAGAACAGAGCTGCTCGATGACGCTGGCTGCTTCCAGATCATGGGGGCTTTCCCCCCACCATTTTTAAAGAGCAAATTTCATATTACTGCCAGTTTCAATTAGTATTTAACCATGCAATGACCTCGAATGTCCCAAATGTTCCAAGAGGATGGAAAATATCCACCCCGCACAAGCACATGTGTACGTGGCTCTGAGAAAAATGGAAGACACCAAGTAAGGGATGGTTAAAGGCTGACAATGGCAAGCCGTGTAGATCCCTTTCCTGAGAGCCATGCTGTGCTGGGGAGTATTATTTCAAATTATTTCCTCAGAGCCTGATAAATAATAAATGTCTCTCTTGCCTGTCGCCTATTTTAGCCTTCCACTCTTCCACTCTTTTAACCTGACACGTGAATTGGGTATTCCCACCTGGATGGCCACGGGTTTGCATAGCCGCAGGGCTGGGTGGGCCAGAGCACAGGAGCTCTCCCCAGGAAGGGCTGCCCGCCCAGCACAGCCGCTCTGAGGATGGTTCTCATGAGGGCGCAAAAACCATTAGAGCTGACTAGTTCCATCTGATTCTGCAGTGTTCCAACAAAGGAGGTCCATTTTAGTTCCTTTTAGTATTATATGCCCATAAAAAGATAATAGAAGTTCACTTCTAAGGCACTCAGTCTTTCTGAGAAGCACAAAAGAAACTATGGATTTACAACCCAATAATTCCATTTCTTTAGACATGGAATCAACATTATCATCTTTGATGAACTGGAAGTCTCATTTATTTTCTACTTTTTTAAAAACCCCAAGGATAAAATTCAAGCACTTACTATGTTTCCAAGACCACCTTTTATATGGGAAAAAGCTTTTATCAAATGAAAAATCTCCACAGGTTTGTCTCCCTCCAGGTAAAACTCCGCTGCCTTTCATTTGCCGTTTGTGGTGCAGAGATCATGGAAGCGCTGGGATGGGGAGATAAGGAGTCCAGCAGGCAGGGAAGGGCCAGGCTTACCATAATTCTGCTGCTCCTCTGCCTGTTCTTACATAATTGGGACCCAAAGGCTGAACACTCATCCCACAAATTAACCTCAGTGTTGTCAAGATTCGCCACCCAGTGCTGTTCTTGGTTGTTTAATGACTGTTTTATCAGCCAAATATGTACAGAACTCTAAGAGGGAGAGCAGACCTCGAGGGAGATTTATTGAAAAGATGTTTTTAAAATAGGCGACCCCTGTTGCTGGACCAGTGGGTATGGAACTGAGGTACCACCATTAGTTACCTCACAGCCGGTGGCGCCCGCGAAGTTCCCCAAGATCCGAGCTTCCCGGAAGGTGGCGCTCCATGACGCAACCTGGCAGGCAGCCTGCTCTCCGCCCTGGCAGGATGTCTGGGGATCGCACGAAACAACTGTGACTGATTTGGCCAAAGCCTATTGCCGTTGTTTTTTTTTTTTAATACTGAAGTACATACAATAAAATGCACAAATCTTAGTGTGCTTAATACCACAGAACTTTACACTTAAGAATGGTTAAAATGTTTAGTTTTATGCCGTGTATATTTTACAATAAAACCACTTATTAAAAATAAAAAGAATATAAACCCAAGCACTTCCTTCGGAAGGAAACCCCAGTAGAGGAAGAAAACAATCCAGTATCGGGCATATCACTGAGTTCCAATAGAGGCAACTGGGGCTCAATTTCTCTGGGCAGAGCACACCTCAGAACGGTCCCCGGAGAATAAGGGGGCTGGGGTATTAACCCACCACCTGCACCCCTGTGCTGCTTCCAGGAGCAGTAACTCCCCCGCCCAGCGAAAGCATGAAGGAAAGCCCTCACCAGCAGCCAGCAGGTGCTCTGGCAGCGAGGTGAGGAGCCAGGGTGTGTGCAAGGCTGCCTGCAGGCCCTGCGAGAGGCTGGGGAGGAGTCAGGCCCCAACGGGTCGACCCCAGGCCCCGTGGATCTCAAGAGCTCAAAATCCATGTCCTGCTGAAACAGGCCTGTAGCTCCGTCTTCACTAGAGGAGAGCAGCATAACATTTTGGCTCAGGGGAAAGAATCTCCAGCCTCACCTAACTGTTCCGGTCATTAAAGTTTTATATGTATATTGTGTGCATTTCTTTAAAAGTGCCTTTATTTATCAATACGTTCACAATAGCAAACAACATTGTTCAGAAAATGTGTCATTTTTACCTCCCTAACTGCAAACTGCACCCACTGAAAACATTTCCTTTTAAAGGCAAAATTTTCCATGTGTAGAATATTCAGTTAAGGGTAACTGTTTTTGGAAGGATTGAAGAATACTCTTCAAACCAAGTAAATTTGTTTCACTCTTTTTAAGGTTGGTAATGTTTAAATCTGACACTTCAGAGTGAAAATGCCAGGAATTCCTTTGGAGAAAGAATTGTTCATTTTTTATTGTGGTGAACCGTACATAAAATAAAATAAAGCATTTTAACCATTTTTAAGTGTTCAGTTTAGTGGTATTGAGTACATTCACACTGTTGTGCGATCATCACCACCATCCATCTCCAGAACGTTTTCATCTTCCCACATTGAAACAAAGACTCCCCATTTCCCCCTTCCCCAGCCCCTTTCATTCCCCAGCAACCACCATTACACCTTCTGTCTCTATGAATTTAATTACCCTAGGGACCTCACATCAGTGGAATCATACATTACTTGTCCTTTTGTATCTGGCTTATTTCACCCATCATAATGTCTTCAAGGTTCATCCATGTTGAATTTCTCTTTTTTCAAGCTGAATAATACTCCGTTGTTATGTATCCATTCTTCTGTGGAAGGATGCCTGGGTTGCTTCCGGCTTTGGGTATTGTGCTTTTTTAAAAAAGAAATACAATTTTATTTTGGATCAATAGAGAGACTGATTAGATAAATGCCTCACATAAGTTTACTTAATTCTCTGTGCCTCATTTCCTCATCAATAAAACAAGGGTAAGAGTAACAGTACCTTCCTCATGGAGACTAGGATAGGTGAGGACTGGCTGAATTACTACATGTAAGGCACATGGAACAGAGCCTGACACATAGTAATCACTCAATGAATATCAACTATTACTGTTTTAGCATCATGATGATGATTATTATCAAGAACCTATTTTAAATCTACTCATTCTTTTCTTGGTCTAAGGTCTCATGGGGTCATGAGACTCCAGCACACAGCTTCTCTTTGCCATCACTAATCAGTTTATGAAGCTAGTGTGTTTCATGATTAAATATCAATATGTTGACTAGCAATTTTTACTGATGTCTAAAAGGATATCAAATGACAAATGTGTTCATAATATGAATAGTAAGCTTAGTAGTGGATTAAAAGCATAATCTCATTCAAAAATATATTAAATCTATACAAATACAAATTATGAAAGTATGTGTTTTTTTCTTTAAAACACTGGAAAAAAATGATCCTTGGTTTCTTACCTGGGCTAATGGAATATCCTCCTGATTTTCTATGATTCCTCTCTGGCCTTAATTCATTCTCTATTCAGAGACCAGATTGTTTCAAATACCCAAATCAAATCCCCACTCATGGCCATTGCCTGTAAAGTCTACAACAGCCTTTTGAGGTCTGGTGCCTCACAACTGCTCAGCCTTCGCCTCTAGCTCCTCTCCCCTCGCCAAGCGAGCTGCTGCCACAGAGATTGTTGCTACTAGAGAGGAAATCATTCCCTTTTTCATTAATCTCCCTCAATTTTACATCAAAGCAGTCTATCTAGAGCAAACCTAAATGGCTTCACTACAAGAGTGGGATTGACTGGGGTAGTAACTATGTGCAAACTGGAAAACACAGGTACAGAAAATCAACCCTGATAGACTGTTAGATATGACACCTAAGTTCAGTTCTGGATTTTCATCAAGTCATCTGAGATCAGCACAGGACTGTTTTTCCTATACAGGTATAAATATTAACCCAGGAACAAGATAAAGCAGGGATTGGACCTAAACCACTCAGCCTCCCGCTGGGAGTGAGCCTACAAAAGACAGAGCATTTGGGGCTTCCTGTACCTCCTTCTGCAGTACCATCTCCCAGAATGGGGAGGCCCTAGAAGAGAATCTGTGTCTAAATGGAATCCAAACTGCTGGCTGAGGTGTTGTGAAGGGAAAGAGATCACTTTCAGAGCTCACAGCAACAAAGGAAGGGGGTCCTGGACACAGATTAACATGCAGCCTTAACTTCAGGAAAGGAGATTTCAAACACCTCAGAGAGAAGAATGTTACTGTGACATGGCCAGAGACTTTAAAAATGACTGAAAATCACCTAAGTATCCATCAGTAGATGAATGGATAAAGAAGAGGTGGTACATATACACATGGAATATTATTCAGCCCTACAAAGAAAACAAATCCTACCATTTGCAACAACATGGATGGAGCTAGAGGGTATTATGCTCAGTGAAATAAGCCAAGCCGAAAAAGACAAGTATCAAATGATTTCACTCATATGTGGAGTATAAGAACAAAGAAAAAATCTGAAGGAACAAAACAGCAGCAGACTCACAGAACCCAAGAACGGACTAATAGTTACCAAAGGGAAAGGGACTGGGGAGGATGGGTGGGAAGGGAGGGACAAGGGGGAAAAGGGGCAGTACAATTAGCAGATGTAATGTTGGGGGCACGGGGAGGCTGTACAACTCAGAGAAGACAAGTAATGACTCTATAGCATCTCACTATGCTGATGGACAGTGACTGTAATGGGGTATGTGGTGGGGACCTGATGAAGGGGGAATCTAGTAACCATAATGTTGCACATGTAACTGTAGATTAATGATATCAAAAAAAAAAGAGTACATGAAGTCTTAAGAGAAGGAGACCCTAATCTGATAGGACTAGTGCCCTTACAGACACCAGCGCTCTCTCGCTTGCTCGCACGCTCTCTCTATCTCTCTCTCTCTCTGCCATGTGAGGGCACAGTGAGAAGGGGGATATCCACAGGCCACAAAGAAAGCACTCACCAGGACCGACGGCCAGCACTTTGGACTTCCGAGACTCAAGAACTGTGAGAAAGTAAGTTTCTGTTGTTTAAGTTACCCAGTCTGTGTGTTGGCATCAAGACAGGCTAATTCACCAGACAACCTATTTCCTCATCTGTAAAATGAGGGGAGAGAAACAGTCAGTTAAAGTCCAAAGGCTTTTCTAGCTCTTAATATTCTAGGACGTAAGCAGGTATTTAATACAGTCTTCAAAACCAAAATTTAAGTATTCCTTTCATCCATCCTTTCCTAAGGATTAAGCATGGTACAAGGTCATATGTTCCCACCTGCAGAGAGCCTTCTTGTTTGTCACTAAGTTCTCCCTCCTTAAACTGTATTCATTTTCATGACTAGCTCCCATTGTGTGTCAGGGTGGGCAGTATGTGAACTGCAGTTTTAGTAGACAGTGCTTTTAAAATGTGTTTATCTAAACATTTGCATTCAGTCCCTTCAGAGTATTCGAACTCTAAACACCAATAAAAACACACAAACTATGTGGCTGACAAATAGGGCCCTGCTTCTTTTTCCTTTATGTTGGCAAACTTTTAACACAGAGTCGAGTAAAATAATCAGGATCTTCATACAACCTTCTGTCATCTTTGACCACTTTTGGTCTCCACCTGTGATTTATAAATCCAGTTGTTTCCAAGTTTAACTGACATCAGAATTATCTGGGAAACCTGTTAGAAATACAGATTCTTAGATCCTATCCCAGACCAATAAATTGAGATCTTCAGAGACAGAGCCCCAAATCTGTATTTTTATTAGTTCCCCCTGTGATCTTAATACAGCTGGCCCAGTGCAGGTTCCTGGGCCAACACTGGGAAGCTGAACCAAATCACACATATCCAGTGCTGAGGGAGTAGGACCCAAAGACATACTGGCTTTCCTGTACATTAACATCCTGGATCATAAAAACATGATAACCAAAGGTCACTCTTCCAGTATGTACCAATGACGCACTCTAGGATCAGAGCTATGCCAGTCATCCCACCTCCAGTGGCTTGTAGGGAGTTCCACTTTTACCCAGAGATCTAGAACATTAAACATAGGCAGAAAGATTATGGCTCTGCCTTGATTTTCTCATCCATTAAGTAGAGACAGTCATATGGAGATGTGTGCCCCCCTCCTGCATGCATCCTCTGTGGAGCAAGCCTGCCCCCTGTGCAGGTGATGACGCATTTTGGAGAGAAAGACGGTGGCCCTGACCTGAAGAGGGGTTGAGCCGCTGGGGGTCGAGGACAAAGGGTATGTGATGGGACAGGACACAGAGGACAGGGGACGATGAGTACAGCCAGGCAGTGGGGTCAAGATCCCAGAGGGAGATGAGCAGCTTCTACCTCTGCTGGGGCTGTGGTATTCATGTCCTATGAGGAGATTAAGATCAAGGGCAGAATTGTCTTGAAAAGAGACACCCCTGAGTAGTGGATGAATATTGCTGCATTACACAGCCCGTGTTCTGTGCAGTGGGCATCCTCAGCACCGCCCGAGGGACCTACAGTGATAGTCATACAGGGGAGACTGATGAATCCATGCACGCACCATCATTTGGCTGTCCTGATCAGCAAAAGAGAAGGTACAGATGTGCCTATTGACTGAATGGTGGCCATGGGCAGCACATGACCAGCCCCATCACCCACTACCCAAAGTAATGCTGCTGGCCTGGTGTGCCATGGGCCATAAGGTGGGCCACCAGGGGAGGTGGCCCTACAAAGACTAACCAGGCACCTTTCTTTGATGTTTCTCAAGATCTCCATCCACAATCATAACAAACAAACATAACTATGCCTGACATTTGTCACTGGCTGTGCCTTTTACCTGCAATAGTGTCCCCCTTCAGACACCAGGAAGGCCTTGTTGCCTGTGGGAAAATGTCATGTACCACCTGAGACCCCCAGGGGAGGTGCAACTGTGCCCAGGCGAGGGCAGCAGGGGACACAATGGACAGCTTGTGTTGAGGCAGAGAGCAAGGCAGCCCAGCAGTAAGTCTGCAGACTGGGGAGGGTGGGGCTGATGACTTCTCCAGTGTACCACACAGCTGCATTCCCACTCCTCTAATCTCATTCCCAATATCATGAGCCTCTCCACAACACCCTGTTCACTGGTGCTTTTCTTGAGCATTTACTGTCCCAACTCAGTCTCAACTGTTGTAGGACACTTTCAACTATAAGAAGTCCTTCTTTTATTTAAGTTGCAATCTGTCTCCCCATGAATGCCATGTACACTAAATTTTGTGTAAATCAGCACACTGTGTGTGTGTGTGTGTGTGTGTGTGTGTGTGTGTGTGTGTGTGTGTGTGGTATGTGCCATCAAAATGTGTAGCCCTCCATCACTCTAATACCAAAACCAGGCAAAGACACCACAAAAAATGAAAATTACAGACCAATACCCCTGAAGAACACAGATGCAAAAATACTCAACAAAATATTAGCAAACCGAATTCAAAAATACACCAAAAAGATTGTCCATCATGATCAACTAGGATTTATTCCAGGGATGCAAGAATGGTACAACATTCGAAAATCCATCAACATCATCTACCACAACAAAAAGAAGGACAAAAACCACATGATCATCTCCATAGATGCTGAAAAAGCATTCGACAAAATTCAACATCCATTCATGATAAAAACTCTCAACAAAATGGGTATAGAGGGCAAGTACCTCAACATAATAAAGGCCATATATGACAAACCCACAGCCAACATTATACTTAACAGCAAGAAGCTGAAAGCGTTTCCTTTAAGATCGGGAACAAGACAAGGATGTCCACTCTCCCCACTTTTTTTTTTTTTCTTTTCTTTTATTTTATTTTTTTTGAATATAAACATGAGCAACTTTTTCCTGAATGCATCTCCTCGGGCAAGGGAAACAAAATAAAAAATGAACAAATGGGACTACATCATGCTGAAAAGCTTCTGTACAGCAAAGGACACCATCAGCAGAACGAAAAGGCATCCTACAGTATGGGAGAATATATTTGTAAATGACATATCTGATAAGGGATTAACATTCAAAACATACAAAGATCTCACATGCCTCAACACCCAAAAAACAAATAACCCTATTAAAAAATGGGCAGAGGATATGAACGGACAATTCTCCAAAGAAGAAATTCAGATGGACAACAGGCACATGAAAAGATGCTCCACATCGCTAATTATCAGGGAAATGTAAATTAAAACCATAATAAGATATCACCTCACACCAGTTAGGATGGCCAGCATAGGAAAGGCTAGGAACAACAAATGCTGGGGAAGATGCAGAGAAAGGGGAACCCTCCAACACTACTGGTCGGAATGTAAACTAGTTCAACCACTGTGGAAAGCAGTATGAAGGTTCCTCAAAAGACTAAAAATAGAAATACCATTTGACTTGGGAATTCCACTCCTAGGAATTTACCCAAAGAAAACAACTTCTCAGATTTAAAAAGACATATGCACACCTATGTTTATCATAACACTATTTACAATAGCCAAGAAATGGAAGCAACCTAAGTGACCATCAGTAGATGAATGGATAAAGAAGAGGTGGTACATATCTATCAGCCACAAGAAACAAACAAATTGTACCATTTGCAACAACATGGATGGAGCTAGAGGGTATTATGCTCGGTGAAATAAGTCAGGCAGAGAAAGACAAATACCAAATGATTTCCCTCATTTGTGGAGTATAACAACGAAGCAAAACTGAAGGAACAAAATAGCAGTAGACTCAGAGACTCCAAGAATGGACTACTGGTTACCAAAGTGGAGTGGTGGGGGAGGGTGGGTGGGGAGGGAGTAGGGGTTGTGTAGTATAATGATTAGTGCACATGGTGTGTGTGGGGTCACAGGAAGACAGTGCAGCTCAGAGAAGACAAATAGGGACTCTGGCATTTTACTATGATGGACAGTGACTGCAATGCGGTATGGGGGGGACTCTATAGTAAGGGTGAATGTAATAAACACATTGCTTTTCTTGTGAAACCTTCATAAGAGTGTATATCAATGATACCTTAATTAAAAAAAAACGTGTAGCCCTCAAAATATTAACAGGTACATGTGCAGACCCCTTGACTAGCAGTCTCACTTCGGGAAATCTGTCCTGCAGAAAGATGAGTACATGCAAAATAGAAGCGTCTAAGGATTTTCATATGGAATTGTAATCATGCTATCCTGCTCTTCAAACAGAACCTGGCTGCCGCTTAGATGGGTGTTGTAGAGGGGATCCCTGCATTAAACAGACAATGGACTTGAAACCCCAAAGGGTCTTCCCTTATATGCTCTCCATTTGCAGATGCTTCTGGCCTCTTTCTGCCTTTCTACCTCATCTCTTTCTCCTTCCCTGGGGACAAGCCAATGGCTCCATGAAAGTAAGGTGGAGTTTCACATGCTCCCTAATGTGTCAGAGGCCACCACCTCGGGCTGTGCTGGGAGCAGGGGCAGAGATTCCACATGTACCCAGCACAGACTCTGTCCACGGAGCACTAGTGTACCCACCCCAAGCTCATTCATTCTGCAGTCACCATGTTTGCACTGTGGCCAGAGGGTCCACAGTATGAGCAGCAGCAGGCGTGGTGCCACCAGGCCCCACAGCGGTGCTGGGGCGCAGCCGCAAGTCTGCAGCACTGCCCGCAGGAGGGGGGCCACAGGTCCCCGTGGGTGTCCTAACGTGGCCGCGGTGGGGCTGCGGCCGTAGCCCGGACTCGAGACCCTCCACAGGGTAGCGCGGGTGTGGCGACGGCGGAGCAGGGACAGCGCAGGCCTGTGTGGAGGCGGCTCCGGGCCAGAGGCGGCCCGGCGGGTCACAGGCGGAGGGCGCACGAGGGCGCGGCCGCGATGGGGGCCGGCAACGCCGGGAGGACGCCCCTCCCCTGGCGCAGACGGAACCGTTCCGCGTTGCACCGGGTCCAGCCGTGGGGACAGCAGGGGGCCAGGAGACCGGGGACGGTGGCCCTGGACCCCGCCGAACAGCGGCCGCGCAGGAGCTGCCGCGCCGGCCCAAGCAGTCCTGAGAGCCGCTCAGCTCCTCCCTGTGGATTTAGCGACGGACAGAGATGGACTCTCGCAATGAAACGCACCGTCTGCCGCAGTCCACGTCCCTCAGCCCAGCAACGCCCGCACAGCGGGTGTAAAGTCACCGCTGGGCAGCCCGAGACCCAAGTGTCCAGACAGTCCCCGCCCCCGCCCTT
>JAVSCE010016400.1:0-21743 GCA_032199065.1 Smutsia gigantea | reverse complement strand
GCTGTGGCAAACTGGACTGTCTGGCCCTGTCTACATTGAGGAAGAAGCCAAGATTGAGAGGACACAGAGCAGAAACCAAAAGTAGAGATGGGATGTGAAGATGAGAGAAAGTGCTCTTTAAATAATTCACTCAATAGGTTTTATTGAGTGCCAGCCAGACCTCTTGCACTCTGCTGGTCGTTAAGTTATAAACACACCCTCTACTTTCTCTGCTACTGGAAAGTGATAAATAAACACAGAATTGTATGTACCACAGTCATTAAGAATCTGATGGTGATTTGGAATTCTTTTTTTTTCACTGAGAAGAGCATATCATGATATAATTTTTCTGTTAAAAATTAATATGCATCAACATAATATGCCTCCTTATAGGATGCACTGAAAAGAACACATTTGCCCAAAGTGCACAGATCTGAAATCCCTGCCACAGGTGCATAACCTCTGGAAAGTGCGTAACTTAATGGAACAATTAGGAAATGTCTGACAAACCCAAATGGAGGGACTGCCTGTGCTATACTATGATGTTGTCTTTAAAAATGTCAATACCATAAAAGACAAAGACCTAGCAGCTCTTCCAGATTAAAGGAGACTCAGGAAATAATGACAACTGAACACAACATATGACCTGGACTTTTCTTTTTCTGTAAGAGACATTATTAAGATAATTGGCAAAATCTGAATAAGGTCTCTAGATAATGGTACTGTTGTGTTAATGCTAATTTCCTGGCTTGATCATTGTTTTGTGTTTATGTAAAAGAATGTCCTTCTAGGAAATACACACTAGCTATTTGGGCTAATGAGCATCATGCCTGCAACCTACTCTCAAATGGTTCAGAGGAATCAAAAGCAAGAGATAAAGCAAATGTGGTAAAATGTTAACATATGGGGAATCAAGACAAAAGAATATATGGAAATTTTTGTGCTCTTTTTGCAATTTACATTAAAAATTAGGTAAAAGAGCACAATTATCATGCAGGAGTTGAGATAAAAGGTTTTCAAGTATCCGTAACACCCACTAGAAGCGAATTAAATTCACTCAGAGAGTGGTGGACACCAGGTTTGCCCTCTGAAAACATTTTCCATATGAGAATTAACTTCCCCCTGAAACTTTTTTATGTTCCATAAAAGCAAACTCAAGTTGCACATTACCCTCCAAGTGTATGCCATGTGTTTGGACTGCTGTGTTTGTAGTTTTCCTCCACCTGGTTTCAAAGGTGACCTCCAGATTGGGACTGAGCCATCTACAAAAAGACAACAATCATCGAACTGCTGGCCTTCTGTGTGGCCTCCTTCCATTGACTAGTTTAAAAATCAATCCAGTAAGATTTAGCTTTCACATTAGTGTTAATAAAATCAATTCATTATTCCCCACATCCTCAACTTCTTGCTGACCAAAGTCTGCTAGACAATTTTTCCTTAAACTGTCAAAACTCAGAACTTGTTTCATCGTTCTCCTAAAACATTCAAGAGATGACTGGCCCACTCTTAGACTAAGAGTTCTCTTTCCTGCCTATTCTGTGCAACAGCTGGCATTTTCTCTTTACAGGAGAAAGTAAGACTCAAGACAGCATCTGGCAAGGCCCCTTTCTGTATGGCAATTTATGGAAAAAATGGCTTGCTGTAAGAGATTTGCTTTAAAATATTCTGAAACAAAATACCAATGTCTGTGGGGAAAAAAAGGTAAAAATAATATGAGCAAAATGCTGATTTTTTTGAAGGTGGATGATAGATATATGATTTATTCTCTCTACTTTTTATATGTTGGAAACTTTTCATAACAAAAAGGATTTTTAAAACATAAAAAGAGTAAAAGTAAATAAGTGGCAGAGAGCATGTGTGGGGGGCTCACCATATAATCTAGGTGAGAAACTATGATTCCCAGGTTTGGGCAGAGAAGACAGTGGGGGGAGGCAGAATGTTGGGAGAGGTTGGCAGGACTTAGAAGTTCGGTCTTGGCTACTAAGGTTGAGCTGGGGATTATAAATGTCAATCCACAGTTGAATGTTCAGCTCTGAAGCTTGGGAGAGACATTGGATCTGAGTAATCAGCCGACAGATGGTGTTTAAAACCACAGGATTAAATATGGTCACTAGGGGAGAAAGTGTAGCTAAAGAAAAGCAGTTTTGTGTTTTTGGGTGAGCCTTTCATAATGTATATAATTGTCAAATCACTATATCAGATCATCCAACAAGGAGATATCACCATTATAAGTATCTATGCACCCAACATAGGAGCACCTAAATATGTGAAACAAATACTGACAGATTTAAAGGGGGAAATGGAATGCAATGCATTTCTTTTAGGAGACTTCAACACACCACTGACTCCAAAGGACCGATCAACCAGACATAAAATAAGTAAGGAGACAAAGGCACTGAACAACACATTAGAACAGATGGACCTAACAGACACCTACAGAACACTTTACCCAAAAGCATACATAAAAAACCCTAAAGAATCCACCCCAAAATACTAGAACTAATAATTGAATTCAGCAAAGTTTCAGGATACAAATTAATACACATAAATCTGTTGCACTCCTACATAGTAACAATGAACTAGCAGAAAAAGGAATAAAGAAAATAATTCCATTTATAATTGCATCAAAAAGAATAAAATACCTAAGAATAAACCTAACCGTGGAGGTGAAAGACCCATACCCTGAAACTACAAAACACTTATGAGAGAAATTAAAGAAGACACCAATAAATGGAAATACATCCCATGCTCATGAATAGAAAGAATTAATATTATCAAAATGGCCATCCGGCCTAAAGCAATCTACAGATTCAATGCAAAACCAGTGGCATTCTTCAACAAACTAGAACAAATAGTTCTAAAATTCATATGGAACTACAAAAGACTCCAAATAGTGAAATCAGTCCAGACAATGAAGAATAAAGTGGGGAGGATTATGCTCCTCAACTTCAAGCTCTACTACAAAGCCACAGTAGTCAAGACAATTTGGTACTGGCACAAGAACAGACCCATAGACCAATGGAACAGACTAGAGGGCCCAGATATAAACCCAAGCATATATGGTCAATTAATAAACGATAAAGGAGCCATGGATATACAATGGGGAAATGACAGCCTCTTCAACAATTGGTGTTGGAGAAACCAGACAACTACATGCAAGAGAATGAAACTGGACTGTTGTCTAACCCCATACACAAAAGTAAACTCAAAATGGATCAAAGACCTGAACATATGAAACCATAAAACTTATAGAAGAATACATAGGCAAAACTCTCTTGGATATAAACATGAGCTACTTTTTCCGGAACACATCTCCTTGGGCAAGAGAGACAAAAGCAAAAATGAACAAATGGGACTATATCAAACTAAAAAGCTTCTTAACTGCAAGTGACACCATCAGCAAAACAAAAAGGCATCCTACAGTATGGGAGAATATATTCGTAATTGATTTATCCGATTAGGGGTTAACATCCAAAATATATAAAGAACTCATATGCCTCAACACCCAAAAAGCAAATAACCTGATTAAAAAATGGGTGGAGGATACGAAGAGACAATTCTCCAAAGAAGAAATTCAGATGGCCAACAGGCACAGGAAAAGATGCTCCACATCTCTAATTATCAGGGGAAGGCAAATTAAAATCACAATGAGATATCACCTCACGCCAGGTAGGATGGCCAACATCCAAAAGACAAGGAACAGCAAATGCTGGCAAGGATTCAGAGAAAGGGGAACTCTCCTACACTGCTGGTGGGAATATAAATTAGTTCAACCATTGTGGAAAGCAATATGGAGGTTCCTCAAAAAGCTAAAAATAGAAATACCATTTGACCCAATAATTCTACTCCTAGGAATTTTCCCAAAGAAAACAATATCCCAGAATCAAAAAGACATATGTACCCCTATGTTTATTGCAGCACTATTTACAATAGCCAAGATATATAAGCAACATAAGCGTCCATCAGTAGATGAATGGATAAAGAAGAGGTGGTACATATACACAATGGAATATTATTCAACCATAAGAAGAAAACAAATCCTGCCATTTGCAACAACATGGAAGGTGCTAGAGGGTATTATGCTCAGTGAAATAAGCCAGGAGGTGAAAGACAAGTACCAAATGATTTCACTCATTTGTGGAGTATAACAACAAAGCCAAACTGAAGGAACAAAACAGCAGCAGACTCACAAACTCCAAGAAGGGACTAGAGGTTACCAAAGGGGAGGGTTGGGGACGGTGGGTGGGGAGAGAGAAGGGGATTGAGGGGAATTATGATTGGCACACATAATGTAGCACCCGGGGAAGGCAGTGCAGCACAGAGAAGACAAATAGTGACTCTATAGCAACTTACTGCCCTGATGGACAGTGACTGCAATGGGGTGTGTGGGTGGGACTTGATAATGTGGGTGAATGTAGTAACCTCAATAATGCTCATGTGAAACGTTCATAAGATTGTATATCAATGATACCTTAATAAAAAAAATCACTCTATCATATACCTGAAACCCATATAATATTGTGTATCTACTCTACTTCAATTAAAAAATGGAGAAAAGGTAGTTTGTGCTGGAGTTAGAATTTTCTAGACTCTAAGATGAGTACTAAGAAATCGCCTGCAAAATTTCCCTAAATCAGGCTTCAGCAGTAACCACATCTAACCCGTGGGAGCTGTGACTTGGCTCTCGGTCTCTGCCCCCAAGGGCACCAGAACACCATTGCTGGACAGTTGCCACAAACCTGTCGTGACGCAGCCGTGAACTGGAATTTATGCCTGTGGCCAGTCCTCCACTTTCTGAGCAGTGCCACTGTTATCCAAACACGGACCTTGTTTCCTGCCCTGCTTCTCCAACTGCTTGTCAATATTTGATTTCCAGATCATAAGACCCCATCCTTTATGAAGGGCCACGGCCTGTCACTTAAAACCAACAGAAGAGGAGGTCAGCAGAAACCACTCTGGTCAAAGCACCCACTTCTCAGGACTTTCCCTAATTGGTTTATCCCTGCTCGCCCCCGCCCCCGGGAATAGCAATGCAGTGCAAGCTCTGAGCACCCTTTGTTTGCTCCTGGGAGTGTGTGGCCCCAAGAGACAATGCCGGGATTTATAAGCCACAGAGATCCTAAATGTCAGTGCAGGGCTAGCAGCTAGGTTACGCGGCAATCTGTTGGTAAAATTCTTCCCCTGGCAGGGTTGATATTCCAAGGTTAAGCATTTAGAGAGACTGGAGGAAGGAGGTGGGGTGGGACTCACATTGCAAATCTTCGCCAATTTAGCCAGGTATTTCCGTCAACTCTCCCAGAGCAGAAGTAGTCTGTGAATGGGCAGAGTGGGTACCCAGCCTCTCAAATCCCTGATAGGCGATGCCTGAAATTGACCTTTCAGCCTAGATTTTGTTCTCTAAAGCCAATTGCTGCTGCCATTAGGAGACCACACCTTATTAAAGTAAACCCGGGTACTCCCAAGTTCCTATGTGAAAGGAGACTTCCAGGTGCTGCACTAAGGCTGAGCAACCTGCCCAGAGGTGGGAAGGCACAGCGGTCCGGGCACAGGGCCTGGAGTCACTGTCCAGATTGGAGCCCCTATCTGTCACTTAACTGTGGACCAACACTGAACAAATTAACCTCCCTCTCCTTCAGTTTCCTAATCAGTTGAAGAGGGATACTAACAGTGTGTACCTTGCAGAGCTGTCGGTGGTAGGAACTCGTTAATGTAGGTAAGACTCCCAGACTGCGTGCGCATGTACGAGGCCCAGTGTGAGTGCCGTGTGATTATGGCTGTCACCCCCATGCTGGCTCTCAGCATGGACAAAACTCTTTTTTTCCTCTCTGGACAGCCAGGAAAGGCTACAACATTCACGAAAATGTACCTTAGACACAGAGAAAGCCAATGGGAGCTATGGGCAAAGGATATCTGAGGCCTGACCCCGGCTGAGCAGAGAGGGCACTCTCCCCCCACCTGCCCTGTGGGCCATAAAGCCCACACAGGCTGCTGCTCACTTCCTGACCTCTGACCTTCCCTTCTTGGCACCCCAGTCCTCCTGACGAGGCCCACCCTGCCCTCTCCCTAGGTCACTCTGGGCTCCTGCCAGGTGACCAACCTTCACACTTCACTCAGGGACTGGAGTGAGGCAATCAACCCAGCATAGACTATAAGGGGACAGCTCCAGAAAACTCAGCCGTCCACAGAATTAATATTTTTAAAAAATCAAATGAATGCAACATGTTATGACAAAATATTAACAATTTAAGTGAAGACAGGATCTTATAGTACTACACTGAGCCATATTGGAGGCCTAAATTTATGCT
The DNA here is from genome assembly GCA_032199065.1 of Smutsia gigantea. Classification (NCBI taxonomy): domain Eukaryota; kingdom Metazoa; phylum Chordata; class Mammalia; order Pholidota; family Manidae; genus Smutsia; species Smutsia gigantea. Next base: position 15,459 of record JAVSCE010016400.1, on the reverse strand, counting down.
TTTATGTATTTAAAAATGGCTAATGATTTTGGTCAAATATTATTGAAGGGGCTGCTTCCATCAAAGCCTGGAAAATAAATGATAATGCCGACAAAAATATTCATTGAAATTAGCTGAAAAACAAAGACAGAGTTTTATTTGAGCCAAAACTGAGGACCCCGGGCCTGGAAAGATCCTGCTACATACAGATGGGGCAGGAGATAAGTTTCTAGAACCCAAGCCATACAACAGTTTGTATCAGGAGGAGACTGACAAGAGGAGTAGACCTCAGAGGGGACCCTCCATTCACGCAAGATGTGCCTGTGCAGAAGGGGAGGTCTCAGGCCAGAGGCGAGGGGGACTGGGTGAGGCAGACGCTTTGCTTGTCTTCCAGCAGGAAAGAGGATGAAAGTTGTTTATGTCTAACCTAACAAGATGGCATTTAGTTTTCATGGTGGGGTGGCCATTTGGAGACTCCCAGTTATTGACACCTTCCATTTTGGTGTCCCCAGTACAGTGGTCAGCTTTTCTTTATTTCAAAATAATAAATTCTGTTTTTATATAATAAAATATTTAAATGTAAAATAATGCTGTGAATTTCATAAACCTATGTTTTTTCAATAATTTAACTATTTCAATGCTCTGGTAAAAAAAAAATCCTTAAAAAATACATAAAAATCTGCAGGAGGTGCGCACTTTTCTCCCTTGCCTCAGGCTGCAGCTCGTCTGCACGGCGGGTCCGGGCTTGCTTCCAGGCTTAGCAATCAGCATGTGTGTGTGACCTCTCGGGTCTGCCCGCTGTGGCTCTCCTGAGCACACCTGCCTACCTGCCTGCCTACACCAAGCAGAGTAGGTCTTGCTTGAGACTTGGGAACTAGGGACCGGAAAAGCCAGTCTGTTCTGGCCAATGCTCGGGGATGCATTAGCTTGGAGGTGACAGGACAACTATGTGTGAGTGTCTACAAGGACAGAAAATGGGTGCCATGCAGACAGAAATGGAAACAAGCAGCCATGTGGCTGGGAGCAGGGCTTGGAAACAACTTTCCAGGTCCTGGTGTTTATGAGGCCGCCTTAGGGTTTATGATCTACACACATGCCCTTAAAATCAGGTCCTTTTCTTCTCTTTAAGCTGGGGTAAGTAGATTTCTATTACTTACAATTAAGAAAAAAATCCTGGAAGCAAATTTGTGGAGGCCTAATGACATGGCTGCAATTTGTATGGCTGTATTGGCAGTGACGGCAGATTGGTCAGCGATGGAAGGTTAGCAGGTAAGAAGCAATTCAGGGACCTTTCTGTCAAGCAACTGCACCATGCCTGATTGGCTACCCTTCAGGTTTCAGTTTAAACACCACTTCAAGGAGCACTTCCTTCACCTCCATATTAAGCTGAGTCCTCCCAAGATTGTATAATCAAATATTTATAAGAATGTGTTCACCTTCTCTGCTAGAATGCAAACTCCCCAGGCAGGGGCCGGCATCTGTTTGCTCTCCCTCTATCCCCAGTACCTGGCACTGTGAGTGGCAATGCCAAGTACTTAGTAAATACTAGTTTATCAATATAAACAGACACATACTTTGGGCAGAACACTACCTTTCTGTGATATCATGACCCCAAAGCAATCCTAGATGTCACAAACACAGGGTTATGAGGGTCCTGTTCTTCACAAATACATATTCGTTCCTAGAATGTGAGTGCTATCTCCTTATGCCTGCCCTGCCGGCAGCCCTCACAGCTGAGAACAGCTCCACAAGGCGGCCAGAGCAGGGCTGGGGCTTGGCCAGCCATGCAGCCTGTAAGCCACACTCCCTCTGCAACAGCTGGTGAATTGAATGAATGAATGCTGAGGTGGGACTTAAGCAGTTTCAGGGACATTAGTCACTCATACCTCATTGTGAATAAAACACCTGAAAAAATGTAGACCAGAGGAGGCCTGGCCTTGGCCCCTGGGAGGAGAGAGGTGTAGAGACCCAGAAATTACTTGCATTGAGAGCAAGGAAATAAAGACACAACACAGCAGATTTGTTACCTTAGGGACCTAAGAGCAAAACTAAGCTTGTGCATGTCCCCCAAGGCCTTCGGTGCCCACACCTGTGCCATCCAGGTCTGACTGAGCTTTTGAGAACAGCTGTCATTCCACAAACACTACCTGGTCACCTCCTTGCACTCCATTCCCCATGCAAGTCCCTGCGACTACAGTGACCCCCATTTCTGCCCTGGAATTCCTTACAGGCTGTGGGGAGGCAGACAATAAACAAGTAAATGGTCATATATGTAGGAATCACACATCAGAGGAATCTCAGAAGGAAGCAAAGAGGATGAAATAACAAAGGGACCAGGTCTGGCTTCTGAGGGAAGGCTGGGAGGCGATGTCCTAGAAGCTCCTGAAGTATGGACACTTGGCATGGATTGCAGGCTGCACAGAGAAGGCAGACCATGGAGTGGGAAGCAGAGACCCAAAGGGAGGAGGAAGGCAGTCTGGGTTGCCTGCCAGAAGCTGTGGATCATATTCTCCCTGTACTAGGAAGTCCCTGGAAGATTTTAGGCACTGAATGACATTGTCCAATTTATACCTTGTACTGCTGGCTGCTTTTGGGAGATAGGCTGGGGGTGAAGGTGGGACCAGGCTAGAACCCTGGGCCAGGCAAAGGTGTGGAGGCTGGCAAAGGTGCGGACATCTGTTCTGGAGTTATCATCCTCAGGACTCCTTAACAGATTGGGTGGAGAAGGTTAAGGAACAGAATCAAGAATGAGTCCCAGTTATATTTTCAAAGAGACTCCTATTTTTTAGAGATATATACTAAATATATTTGGGTGAAATGGGATGCTGTCTGGCTGGGAGAGAGGAGGGGGTGGAGCTCTCTATGCAAAGAGACTGGCCCTTGTTGATAATCACTGAAACTTGGTTACAGGTGTGTTGGGGTTCAGTATACCATTCCCTCCACTTTTGTATGTGAATGACACTTCTCATAAAACATTTTTTAAAAAAGAAAGAGCTAATGCTCATATGGCACTTGATCCTGCCAGACACTGTTCTGAATGTATATAACCACATTTGAATGCTTTATTTATCACCATCATGCCCATTTTACAGATGGGGAAGCTGAGACACAAAGATGTCATTTAAACTTAAATGGTGACCCAGGGTTCAGACTCTGCCAGCCTGGTAAAAGCATCCCACTTGCATCAATGTCTGTCTGGTTTAAAGAATTAGGTTCCAAGTCACTTAATGTGACATTCTAATATTTTTGAGATGGTCATAGATAAATTGGCATGTAACAGTCTTAGGGAATATTAAAATATGCTGGGAAAATACAACACATGTACAAAAATACTAAGAGTAACCTACAAAGGTGAGGTAATATCAGTGCAAATATATTTCGAACCAGGCAGGGCCCAGTCTCTGGTTTTTGAGTCCCTGGCTCTTACGAGACAGCCGGTGCGCTACAGCTGCTCATCCAGAGCCCCTCAGAGCCGCCCTAGTCAGTGCGCTCCTGAGGGGCCACTCACCAGCTTTCTCACATCCCTGCTTATTTTGTCTGCTTGAGTGTGGAGTCATGAGCCTGTTAAAAACTGATGAGCAAACAGAAGAGGCCTGTGTGCTCCCTGTTACAGGAACACTGCAGGGTGCTCGGCTGGGATTCGACTTGACCTGCAGTTAGGGTTGCTAGTGGAAAGTTTGAAATCCCACTTTTCCGAAACTTTGAAGCAGTAGCAGGATGTTATATTTTCGTCTCATTCTAAGGATAAGTGCAGTACACTAGAAGGTCTTTTAAATTATTTTTGAATAATGCCCAGTTGGGGTTCAAGTGAATACATATTTTTAAAATGAATCTCAGGTGATTTTTAAGTGTATGTGAACTAATGGAAATGATTTGGCGTGTAAAAGCTATAAACAACTAAATTTTAGGAGGCCTTCAAAATAAAATGCATAAGTATAAAAAAAAACTGATGAGCAATGTTGTTGGCTTTATTGGGAGGAATAACCAGTGACAGGAACAAGTCTCGGGGGAAATGGGGTTACATTTTGGAACAGGTTAATTTTGAGATGCTTGAGGGATGTCCAGGTGGAAAGGTAAAGCAGCCACTTAAAGATCAGAGCCCAGGGTGGAGTTTGGGGGTTCCTAGAGCTTACAAATGCTGGGCTGAGCTCACCTGGGCCGGTCTGCAGACCACACCTTCCCTCAGGTGTACCTCTGGGAGGTGGGGCTGGTGGAGAGGCCAGGAGAGAGCCCTCTGTTCTCCACGGAAGTTAACTCTGTCACTGTACAAATATGTAATGGGTCACGCTCTCATCCATCACCATTTCCTGGAGGCAGGGTGAGTGTTACAAAGGTCAGCGTCTGGAGAACGCAGGGCTGTATGTGGCCCCACTCCCGCAGGGGGCTGCTATCCTGACCAGAGTGTCTTCTCGTCTCTTCTCTGAGCCCCTATAAGAAGGTGGAGGAATTCGTGCTGCCCTCCTCCAGCCAGCCCCCAAGCACAGTAAGGGTGAGTAGCTGTTATGATGGGGTGTGCTAAGAAACAATAAAGGAGAATACAAATGGATAAAGCAGCTGCAGGGCACCACTGGGCCTGTGCTTTGCAGTGTTCTTGCTGTGTGAGTAGCAGGGTTACTCTGTTATTAGGAGGCCTTCAGCTTAAGTTACAAAAACAGTCCAAGCCAAATTGTCTGAGGGAAGAGGATTTATTACCTCTGATTGCATGGCATTTTGGAGGTGTGACGGTCACTCCATGGTGGTGTCAGGGACCCAGCTTCTTTCCATTGCTGTGCTCTGCCATCTCCAGACGGCTGCTCAGACTGACCCCCTCCAGGGCTGCAAGATGTGGGCCCCATCACAGCCAGACCCTGCATCCCCCTGGAGCTTCCTTTTAAGAGTGAGGGAATCTTTCTCAAAGACCCAGCCCACCCCACCTTCCCCACGTGTCTAAGCCAGAACTGGAGCAGCAGGCCCTGGTGTGGGGAGCAGTCTGGGGCTGCTGCCTATGTTCGATAGTTCCCTCGAGCTGCTATAGGGACGGCACACAGTGACGGCATCTGACCTCAGCTGTGACCCTGGACTGGATGCTGGCCCCTGGGCCCTCACTGCTCAGGCCTGGAGTGGCTGCTTAAATGCGGGCCAGCTGCTCAGCCACCTCAGGGAACTCTGCCAGGACAGATCTGCTTTTCTGCCTATTGCTCTTCTTCTTCTGGTCACAGCCAGGGGAGATCATCACACGGCAGGAACAGCACGTTTCCAGGGTGCTGAGGAACCACTCTATCCTGGGGTGCCGGCTGCCTGGACCTGCATGCCTGGGATTGCTGCCAGTTGACGGGACAGGAAGGGGAACAGAGAAGGGGGTTGGAACCATTCCTCATGTCTGCATCCCACCCTTGGTGGCCTCCAAGGAAGATAATTCACTGGCATCCTCTCCTGTAGACTTGGGGATCATCCATGCCCTCAACCGGAATGAATTCAGGTGAGGCCTACAAGGTGGCCCAGCTGCCACCTCCCCAGCAAACAGCAGACTGGGAGGCAGTGGCTTTGGTGGGTGCTTCCCTTCTGCTCCTTGCCTGGTCCAGAAGACCCCTGTGCACTCAGACATCTGTGTGCCCTACTGTCTGCAGGGGCCCGTGGCTGCCTCCCCTGGGCAGCGCCTCTCTTCCTGGTTGTGCTCAGGAAGCCACCGTTGGGAAGGTGACCTTTGCCCATCACAGGGCTCACTGCCTGGCCAGGTAAGGTTTAGGCGAAGGCCAGCGACGGCTCCTGGCTAGTGGGAGTGTGGGAGTCTGCTGGATGGCGCTGGGAAAGGGCCCCTCTCTAAGGGATGCTGACAGGAAAGAGAGCCACCTCTGAGGCTGGGGCCTTGCTGAGAAGGAAGTAGGCGAAATGGGTGTCCACTGTAGTCACCCCGGTTTCTGAAGAGCCGCAGGTAGTCTTCATGCTGTCATGGCTGTGGGAGGCAGAAGACATCTCTGTCTTGCCAATGGGTTTCAGCCCTGGGCAAGTTCACTATGGATTCAGTGTGATCAAAGAAATTGACAGCAAAACTGTTCTTGGGGTGAAAGGGTTATACCCAACTTTATTTCCAGGTGACAGGTCAGTCACTAAAATCCTGTTCACTCAGAGTGAGGCTGTATGCAGCAAGTCGGTCTCTGCCTCTGGGCTCCTCTGCATAGCCGTCCTCTGGGTCTCTCTGCACAGTCGTCCTGCACAGCTGTCCTCTGGGCCTCTGTCTTCAGCGCTGCCACCACTCCAGACTCTGCCCTGCTCTCCTGCAGCCTTGCAGTCATACCACCATGTCATGCCCAGAGCACTGGGCGGAGCTCTTTATATAGAGTCAACAGCCATGTATTGCCCACAGGTGTGCCGTGAGCTGATCAACCAGGGCCAGGTAAGAATCTTGGCCACAGGAACTCTCATTTTATCCACACCTCACTCCAGACAGACCAGGTGCTCCCCTGCCATAAGCTGCTTCCTTGGATGTGTGGGGCCCTGCAAGCCCCAAGCTGCCTCTGCTCTTCCTTCAGAGCCACAACTTGCCCCAGACAGCCAGCGCTGGGGCCCAGATTCAAACCTCAACAGTGTGTGCTGGCCGTGGCTATTTTAACTTTTTATTGCTTTAGCAAAAACTCCACACCCTAAAGCATGCTTCTCAGACTTGAGTGGGGACGTGGCTCATCTGGTTCCTCACAGCACCTGGCTGAAGAGTGAAGCACCAGGCTAGGTCACCCTCATGAGAGCTGATCCACTTCTGTGGCTTCCCTCATGCCTGTTAACTACCTTCACCTTATAATTTTTAGTTTACTAAAATTTAATATTTCAGTGCTCTTTTGAGGACTAGAAAATAAACTCCTGACTACTAAGTATTAAGAGGACAAAATGAAAAAAGACAAAGGAGCTTCTTGTAAGCTGGGAAAAGCAAATAGACATTGTCTAAAAAGCAAGAGTGCAATCCTGAGAAGGAAGAACAAAACAGGGGGAATTACACTCCCAGACTTCAAGCTCTACTACAAAGCTCCAGTAATCAAGACGATTTGGTATTGGCACAAGAACAGACCCACAGACCAGTGGAACAGAATAGAAAATCCAAACATTAACCCAAACATATACGATCAATTAATATATGATAAAAGAGCCTTGGATATACAATGGGGGGATGACAGTCTCTTCAGCAGCTGGTGTTGGCAAAACTGGACAGCTACATGTAAGAGAATGAAACTGGACTACTGTCTAGCCCCATACACAAAAGTAAACTCAAAATGGATCAAAGACCTGAATGTAAGTCATGAACCATAAAACACTTAGAAAAAAACATAGGCAAAAATCTCTGGGACATAAACATGAGTGACTTTTTCACGAACATATCTCCCCGGGCAATGGAAACAAAAGCAAAAATGAACAAGTGGGAGTATATCAAGCTGAAAAGCTTCTGTACAGCAAAGGACACCATCAGTAGAACAAAAAGACATCCTACAGTATGGGAGAATATATTCATAAATGACATATCCGATAAGGGGTTGACGTCCAAAATATATAAAGAGCTCACGCACCTCAACAAACAAAAAGCAAATAATCCAATTAAGAAATGGGTAGAGGACATGAATAGACACTTCTCCAAAGAAGAAATTCAGATGGCCAACAGGCACATGAAAAGATGCTCCACATCACTAATCATCAGAGAAATGCAAATTAAAACCACAATGAGATATCACCTCACAGTGGTAAGGATGGCCAACATCCAAAACACAAACAACAACAAACGTTGGCGAGGATGTGGAGAAAGGGGAACCCTCCTACACTGCTGGTGGGAATGCAAATTAGTTCAACCATTGTGGAAAGCAGTATGGAGGTTCCTCAAAAAACTCAAAATAGAAATACCATTTGACCCAGGAATTCCACTCCTAGGAATTTACCCTAAGAATGCAGCAGCCCAGTTTGAAAAAGACATATGCACCCCTATGTTTATCGCAGCACTATTTACAATAGCCAAGAAATGGAAGCAACCTAAGTGTCCATTAGTAGATGAATGGATAAAGAAGATGTGGTACATATACACAATGGAATATTATTCAGCCATAAGAAGAAAACAAATCCTACCATTTGCAACAACATGGACAGAGCTAGAGGGTATTATGCTCAGCGAAATAAGCCAGGTGGAGAAGGACAAGTTCCAAATGCTTTCACTTATCTGTGGAGTATAAGAACAAAGAAAAAATTGAAGGAACAAAACAGCAGCAGACTCACAGAACCCAAGAACGGACTAATAGTTACCAAAGGGAAAGGGACTGGGGAGGATGGGAGGGAAGGGGGGGCAAGGGGGAAAAAGGGGTATTACAACTAGCAGACATAATGTTGGGGGAGTGCGGGGAGGGCTGTACAACTCAGAGAAGACAAGTAGTGACTCTATAGCATCTCACTACGCTGATGGACAGTGACTGTAATGGGGTTGGTGGGGGGGACCTGATGAAGTGGATAGTTTAATAACCATAATATTGCACATGTAATTGTAGATTAATGATACCAAAATAAATTTAAAAAAAAGCAAGAGTGATTTAACTGTCCCCACACCCAAAGTCCTGCCTGCCAAGTGAAGGAAGCTGAAGCGAGTCTGCCGAATGTGACGTGTGCTTCTGATAACAGGGACCTAGTATTTAAAGGTATTAGGAATTTTATATTTCCCAAAATTACCAGTATTTTTTGTAAAGCATATGATTAAAAACTCACTTACCTGTTTTAAAGTGTCAAGTCTTTGTATTCCATTTTCTTAAAAGTTGATTTCTAGAGCACAGTTTCCCTTTAAGGACAGTTTCCCCTGTGTGTTCAAGGGGAAAGAGTAGCTTTGTCGGCAGGGATGAAGTTGGGGCCACTAGCTGCTGGAGGCCCTGACCTCTCCTTCACCTCGTCACACTACAGGGGATGAAGCGACAATTCCAGGGAGCAAACATCTGCTGCAAAGCAGATGCAATCTTTCCTTAGGGCAAGGCCGCAATACTTCCCAACTTTTCCATCTTGGTTCTGGATGTCCTTGCAGGGCACTGATGTGTGTGACTTTGATTTTTTAACTGATTCAGAAACTGATTTGTGCTCAGACTTACGGGAAACAAATCAGGAAGATGGGAATATATAAGGCTTATCACCTCATTCTAGGGCTGTGACAGCACAGAAAGTAGTAGCCGGGCTTGGGAAACAGCCTAATCCCCACAGATCAACTGTGGGAATTTAATGTGGGGAATAGGGAACAAGGTGTGAGGAAACTGAAGGCAAGGTATCCCAGACATTCATAATTGCGGGAAGCCACCACCTCCCTAGGGCAGAGAGGACCCCGAGAGGATGTGAATGAAGCCAGGTGTCCAAGAGGCAGGACCACCCGTGTGAGCTGGTGGCACAGAGGGTGCCTGGCCGGTGCTGGGCTCTGGGAGAAGAGCTGCCTGGCCAGAGTGGCAGCACAGAGAGCTGGAGAGGCTGCAGGAGCAGTGAGAATGGGGAGGGGCAACCGGCTCGTCTCCTTTTCCTCCTTGCCAATCTCTCGCCAGTCCCTCCTGATGGCTAACCCTAACTGGAAGCTGGCAAGGAAGTCTGGGAAATGTAGTCTGATAGACCGGGGCTGGCGGTGGGGGTCAGGGGCAGAATGGGGCCTGGGAAGGGGTGAGAGCGGACCACAAATAACTTGCACAACTGCTTCTTCTGTGGCTAGGTACCTACCCATATATCTACCCATACTTAGCTGTCATTCAGTGACCTCATGAGTCCAGCTATCAGATCAGCTCTCCTTAATACAGCCTCTGCCCCTAAAGAGAGACCCAAAGTCCCAGCCATCTCTGGATCCATCCCAAAGTCCAAAATCTCTGGTGATACCAGTTCTCTAGTCAGGCACCAGTGTGGCCTTTCCTTCAGATGAAGTCTATGAACTACATCAGTTAAGCGCCACCAGTTCTCCTTATCTAAAACAACAGGCAATGGGTAAAGTGGAACTATAGGCGTGTGTGTATAATTTTCAAGTTTGTTTATACAGAATGTTTATATATATTTATGTACACATTTTTCATTAGGTTTTACTGCTCAAAACTTCAGCAGTTCTTATTTCTATAACTGTCATTAGGTTGATATTATTACTTTCTTTTTCTGCCACCCATTTCAAGGTCCCCCTGCCATCTCATGGTTGGCACTCCTCACCTAGTAAGATGACTTCCTTCTGTGGTTACTCAGGTTTCCTGTGGCCCAGAATTTTTCTGCCTGTATGGCGTATAAGTAATACTTTAGTAGGGTGCTCATTTGATTGACTTCAAAGGTGACTGTGGTCCTTACAGTTCAAACTTAAGTCCTCACCCTTTCTGCATATTCTATAGTTGCGCCCATCTTGTCTGCTGGTTAAGCCCTGCCAGGGGACTCACTGCTGCAGGACCCCATTATTCCCACTGAATCAGGAAGCCCATTTCAGGAAGAGGGTCTGTTATCATTCTCATAGGCTTTTTGGCTGCTGCTCTTCTCACCAAAGCATTTCTCAAAGCCTTAATAAAGGGGCATCTCTGGGTCCTCCTGGGAGATATTCAGATGGTAAATAGATGACATGCACAAAGTAATTTCAACTTTCTCATATCCCTAAATTTTTTGGAGTCCTTCCTTGACCTTATCCCAGAGAAGTTCTAGCCTCTTTGCTTTGTTAAATGCAGCCCACTGCTGGGCCCAGGTTTCAGTCAAACCACCACCAGATTGTCAGGGCCACTCCCGGGTCTTTGAGCTGGCACACGACGTCCAGAATCTTGCATGAGCACTACATTGGTAAGTGTGGTCCAGTTCAGTATTTTTTTTCATCTCAGGTTCTTATGTGTATAACCTTGCCAAAATCTTGTCATTGTTTTAATGTATAAACTTTCTCCTATAGGAGCTGAGCTAGGCTGATGGTTCTGACTCTAACTATGAGCTTGGAAGTAATGGGCAGAGGTGATGGTAAGTCTTCAGAATGTGTATTTCCTGGAAAGGCGATTCCCTCAGGTGAGTGGCCTCAGATGATGAGCAAAGGAGTGTTTCTCCTGGTAACGGAGTCTCAGTGGACCTGGTGTACAAGGTTCTCAGATTCTTACAAACCCAACCAAATGCCCTCATCTCAATCTCAATGTCCCATGTGCCATACTGACAATTTCCTAACCTTAACAAAGAAGACTTGCTTGACGAAGCTGAAGGCCGAACATGTTTTGTAATTTGGAAGCTTACCCAACTAGATTTTGGGTCCAGCCCTCAGTCTGTGATAAGAAAGCCTATTAGGGCCACCATGAAGTTCTCAATTTCTTTGACCATGATTTGACTTAAGCTAAGAGTTTAAAGCCCTGAGCTTAGCTTCTTTCTTCCTTCATGAGATGTCTAGTGCAACAGAAGTCAATCCTTCATTACTACCACAACCATCATTACTACCATAACCATCCTTACACCATAACCATCATTATACCAGAACCAACATTATTACCATAAGTATCCTTACACTGTAACTGTCATTATACCACAACCACCCTTACACCATAATCATCATTACTATATAACCACCCTTATACCATAACCATCATTACTACCCCATCTATCAAGTACAGTAGCTATTTCATGTCCCAAAGTCTTCTTTCTACTAGTCCTTCATCTCAATCAGTGCAGATGGTAATTTAAGTCATTGTGATGTCACAGAATTGTCAGAGCTCATAAATGCTTTTAAGCTCAAATAGAGTCCCTGAATCTTAGAGTTCCTGGGAACCACTTCTGGATTCAGTCAGGAGCCAGTCAGGACAGAAAATGCATCCAGGACTGGACAGACAAGTTTCTGGCACAGTAATGGGGCACAGAGTTTGTACCTGACGGTTTTCTAGTTGTGTAATCTTTGCGATGTCATGTGCTCTTTCTGGATGTGTTCTCATTTGTAAAGTGGAGGTGATATCAGTTTTTTGCCCTGCTCTCCACTGTTACTGCTTCCAGCCACAGTTGCATGGAACTGGGTGTGTCACACCAACAGCTAATAAATGACTGGCATGAAGGGCTCTGCCCAGATAGAAGAGCTGCTCCAGCTGAGTGTCCAATTAGAGAACTGAAATGAAAGAGGCCTGAAGCTCTTCAGGCTTGGAAAGTTTTGGAGCTCTGGATAGACTGATGAAGAAGCAATGATGACTCACTCTAGGAAGAGAAGAATGGAGGAGAGAGGAGAAGCAAGGTGAGAAGCAGAACATGGGCCCCCATTGGCACCCCTCCCACCCTGTACCCACAAGTCTGCCCTGCTTCCTCATCTGGGTTCCCTGAGGCGCCCACCCACCTACATTTTTAAACAGAAACAAACAAGCAAAAGCAGAGCCAACGACAAGCTGTCCCCTTCCCTTGAACTGTGTGAGGTTTCTCATCCTTAAAATCAAAACATTCCGGCCTAGGAAAAAGAGCATCTCTAATAAAACAATTTGTGTGAAAGCCCAGCTATACTGGAAAAATTAAACTTGTTTTCAGAATCAGCTCGGGGTTCAAATCCTGGGTCCATCACTTATTTTTACAGTGATCCTGGGTGGCTTAACTTCCTGGCACCTCCATAAATGAAGATAATCCATTGGATGCTCTTCCAGACCTATCAGTGTTCACTTGCAAACCCATTCGTCAAAGCCTTGCTCAGTGACATCTCCACAAACCCACCCCAAGTCCCTAAGGGGGGGGGTCACCTCCCTGCTCTGTCTCTGAAGAATGATCCTATTCTGACTCGTATGCTACTCATTTGCACATGTGCCTTGTCTCTGCTACATGCCACGAGCATCCTGCAGTTGGGGGCCATGTCCAGTCACCCTTTATCCCCAGGGGGCCATGGCAGAGAGCCTCTCCAAGAGGAGGTGTGCAAGAAATGTTTCTCCAATGAGTGAAGTGTCTACTGTCCATAAGACTCACATTCTTTCCTTTAATTTTCAAATCCTTTTCTTAAAATTCCAAAGGAAGCCCAGATCCATTTATCCAGGTGCTTGTTATATACAATCATTTCTGAAATAAGTCTCATATGATAGTTCGTGATTATAAAATTAATTTGCCCTTTGGCATTAATTAATGTCATGTGAGCATTCTGGTTATTATTCAGGTAAAATTTTAGTAAATACAGAATAAGGCCTCAAGGAATGGGAAGAGCTAAAATATAGTTTACTATGATTCTAATAAGATAATAGGAAGAGTTTTAAAAAGTTGGAAGTTCATAGGAGAAACCAAGATCCCCAGTGGAGAGCAAAAAGGCAGATGGTAAAAGTTAACTATAGGATGGGGGTGTTCTTTTGACCAATTATTTCAACATTGGGGCCAAAAAAATCTGTTATACAGTTTGAAAGATGAAGTCATTGCTGGTAAATTAGAAACAACTTCTGGATACCTTGCTTTCATGAATGGCCCGAACCTAGACGTCACCTAACTGCTAGATGGCCGGGAACCATGCTCTGTGGGGACACTGAGACATCCCTGCATTTCAACATGCCAAATAGCTGTTATATAAGCAGAACTGGGGCACTTTTAACCGTGTTCTTTCTCTATATTCCCAAAGAAGGAAAATTATAAAATGTGCAGAGTGAAGTCCAACTTGAAAGATTTAAATTTCTCATGTTCAGTATGCTTATTAATAATTAAGAGCAGTATAAAGGAGAGGAAGCATACATTCTCAAAAAGCAGTCCTAGTTGACTTGAAATCTCCAAAGGCATGATATAGCTGAGTCTGTCCTTACTTATTCAGTATGGAGGTCTTACCCCAAGTTCATAACTTTGACATCAGCCCAAATCAGAATCATAGCATACTCTCCCTTAAAAACACTATTTAGTGCTAAGATCCTTTTAGAACAATGTTGAGTCATAGTGAAAGGTTCTTATTAAATATGTTCAAATTGACAAATGATACCAGTGACATCTCAGGAAGAAAATCAGGTGACAACAAAAGTCAAAGAAGCTCAGCTGACAGCTCCCCCAGCAGCCTGGGCCCCATTTCAGAAACGAGTGTTGGGGAATATCAAAGCCCTGCCTTCTGGGTGCTCCGATTTATCCTTGATGGCTGTGATGGGGCAGGGGCTTGCCGCTGGACGGACAGTGGGGGTGCTGTGAGGGGCACGCAGCCCTGAGCAGCTACTGAGCGCAAAGAAGGCTTGTGTGGCTGAGGAAGTCTGGGAGCGCTGGGCTCAGGTCGGAAAGGGAACCAGCTGGGGCTCCACATGAGGTGGAGACTCTCTAATGCAAAGCAGAGGCGCCAGGACTGGGGGGCGGAGGAGGTGTTTGTTTGCAAACCCCAGTCCTCTGTACCTAGGTTGGGAACAGCAAAGCAAAGCTCCAGTCAGGATTGGGGCTGATATTTCAGGCAGATAAATTGGACAGGGCACTTGGCATCAGCGTCTGGGCCATAGCCCAGTGAAGAGGGTGGTGACACAAGGCGGGCCGAGTCTCCGGCTCAGGCAGATGACCAGACAGCTAAACCAGAGTCCTGGTGGGGACGCGAAATGAGCAGCAGGAGCTTAGTTCTTTTCTCAGGCCAAGACTGGTCGCAGGAAATGAAAGGCAGGAGGACCTGAGCCTACAGGGAGGGGCCAAGCAGTCCCATAGCTGGCAGTGGGGGAATGAAAAGACGGGCTGCCGAGGGCTCGAGCAGAGGACTGCTGGCTCTGATTCTGCCACCGACAGACCGCATCTCTCAGAACCTCATCTACCTCTTCTGAAAAACAGTGGCAATAACACCAGTCCCTCCTAAGTCTGGGTTATGGCTCCTTGTCCCTTGTCACCCGCCTGGCCCCTGGAGGCAGAGGTGTCAGCTGGTATCCCTCAAGCTCTCTCCTCCATTCTGTACTCTCCCTGCAGTCCCTTGGCTGCTCCTACAGCTGTGTCTTTAGCTTGGCCTCTTTCTTGGTCCTCTGTGTGCTAGTTAGGGGTCATTAGATTAGTTAGGGCTGGCTTGTCTGCTGCAGTAGATAAATGATAAATAGGCAATGGCCTAAACGCAATAGAAATGTAATTCTTGCTCAAGCGAGTAGCCCAAGGGCATGCAAGGTGGGCGGAGTGACTCCAACCCATGCGTCATTCAAGGACTCAGGTTGATGGAGGCTCTCCCATGGCAACATGTGGCTCAGGTTTGTCCGGTCAGGGCTGTCCCTGCTGGTGGAAGGAGAAGGGACATGGAGGAGCATGAGAAGGTTTCAAGGGCTAGGAATGGCAGTGGCACACACTTTTGCTTATGTTCCTCTGTCTAGAACTCACATGGCAGCAGCTGACTGCAAGGAAGGCTAAGAAATGTTGACAGCGATGAGCCTAGGAAATGGGACACAGGGTTTAGTGAGCAGCTGTGCATCTCTGCTGGTTCATACTTGATCTCCAGGCATCTTCAGGATATATCCCCTGGATACTCCACAGGAAACTCAAACTGGACCTCACACTTGCTAATGCCCCCAGTAAAGGCTTCCTCTCCCTTCCCTCCACTGTCCAATACTATCATCACTCTGATGTCCACCTGCAAACCCTGTGTAATGCTGACTCTTC